>CM075024.1:12790209-12809135 GCA_037576675.1 Pangasius sanitwongsei
TCTGTCTGTCTGTCTGTCTGTCTTCCTATCTATCTATCTATCTATTGATATAAATATCTGAATGAAATGAAAGCTGAAATTCTGATCTGTTGTCTCATATTCATCGTTTGATCTCAACCCAAAACATCTTCAGTGTATAGCAAAAACAAAAGAATTGGCCTTGCTGTTCCAATACTTTCAGTCTGTCTAACTGTCTACCTATCCATCAGTTGGCATGTCTGTCCATATTTCTGTCTGTCGACCAGTGTGCGTGCATGTCTTTGTGTGTGTGTCCACCTCATGAAAGCAATTGCATGTTATGTTAAACTATCAATCGCTATGTTAAAACTATCGTCCTTCCTAGAAACTGCTGCTAGCAGGAGATTCTTTTAACCTGGACACAGCTGAATTCCATTTCCTCTCCTTACACATGAAAATGAGGAGGAGTACTCACCAGCTTTCAAAGGCGAGGTGGAACTCTTCCTCTAAATAGGGCAAAAGTTGAAATGATTGCTATGGGAGAGTTCATGGTCCAGCCTGAACATCCGAAACCTTTTATTGGAAGTAATTGAATTAACCGGCCTCAGGACTTCGCTAAAGTTAATTAGCGCAAGTAATCGTTTTCACCAGCAGCAGCTAATTGCAGGGGGGAAATTAATGAAATCCAATCTAAGGCTGAGATCCTGTCATTTATTCTGAATGTGAAAGTGGAAGTATAGAATGTAAAGTCCAAAGTGCTACTTCTATTTCACACTAATTCAGAAATTATAACTTGCACCATGCTGCCTGTATGATTGTTTTACATAAAAAGAAAGTAAGGAAATAGTCTCAGAAATCAGATAATGAAATCATATTTTTTGAGACTTATGAAACCTCCAGCTGATGCAGGAGAACCATCAAACATAATGATGACTTTATATATACAACAAAAAAAGAAAGGAAACAGTGATGGACCATGGACTCTTGTGGTGGACTCTTATCCTTATCTCAGCATGCCAAAAACATTTCATTGTGGCTTTGTTATTAAAGTGTCCCTGAAATCTTCAGAGCTTTTTTTCACCCGTCATTTAGTGTTGTGGACAGCAACATGACTGTACATCTAGGGAGAAAATACAACAACATGTCTTGGAGATGTTCTTTTTTTCAAATTTTATAGTTTGTCACTTCTGGGAAAATGATTTACTAAATAACATGTTCTTGTACTAGTTTTGTGATCTTCCATTTATGCTCTCTACAGCATATTTTATGTCCCACCCCCAGTGCAGATCTTCCTCTATAGTAGAAGCTTGTCAGCAGATAACATGGGCTGTCTATGCATGTTTGGCTGTGCATCTTCCCACACGTTATTTCATTTTCTAGCTATCCCTTGCTTGAGAAAAAAAAGGTTCTCATCCATTTTAAAGAAGGTGGAACTTGTACAAGTTCACATTTATGTGACATGCATGCGTTTTTACCAACCTGGGGTGGTTTGATGCCGGAATGTTGCAACATCAGACTGATCGAGAATTCTTTCTTTATACACCATCAGGGCTTCTCCATTATTAATAGTAAGAAATATCACTTTATCTACCATTCAGATGCATCAGAGGCCTCCCAGTGATGACCCTGCGGCACTACGTCACCATGGACATTCAACCTCGGCTCAAACTTATTGCTCTATGATATCCTCCATAGTTCAAAAAAAGGCTCTTGTTAAACTCTTCACTGTTTTCCATGTTTTGGTTTATCTTGAATGCTATTGGATGTTGTGTAAATCAGTCAAACACTTCAACAATCTGACTTCCTGCTTCAAAAGGAAATAGAGTATGTCAACATACAGAATCAAATCATGACTCTTAAGCTGTTTCATGTTTGCTTAATTTGTGATAATTTTTCATAAACATTTCATTAACATTAACAATAATTCTGCCACACCCCCACACTCCCACACCCCAACACCACCACCTTAAGAGAGTCACCATTATGTATGAACTGCAAAAAAAGAAAGACCACTACTTCCGTTGCTAAAATGTGTGTGCAAACAGAAACAGATCTCACATCATTTCCAGCAGTACCAGTGAGTCAGAGTGATTTAGTTGTATTTGATATGAATATGAATATGGTGTTATTAAAGCTCTGAGTGATAACCCTGCCCCTCACCTTAAACTTAACCAATCACACTTTATTCAATTCAGACTCATTTACAATCACGAGAGTGTATTGATGTCAAGGGACAAGATATCTTCACCCTCAGCTAATCCTCATTCATTCTGCATCAGTCCCCAAACTCCACACTAACACAGCACCAGGGATGCAGCTTTCACCTTATGGAGAATTAATGCGTGGAAAGAAAAAAAAAGGACATTTATTTCTCAGTTGGTGGCTTATTAATGGTAGATTTATTATCTAGCCTGCTCTCAGGAACCTGTTCAGCTGCTGACTAGATGAAGAAAGTGGAGTGGGCAGTTTAGCTCACAACACAGTGTGATCTGAATACAATGCAAATTCCTCCTGGCGATTAATCAATGCCTACAGGAGCACTAGTGCAGTATGCAGTAGAATAAACTAAGCTGTAGAAGAACTCCTCCAAGAAAAAAAACAGGATTCTGAGGGTAAAAGAGAAAAAAAACATATTGTGCTTCATGACATCAAGAGTTTTAAATTTAACCACCCTCTGTCAGAAGATTCTTGGTAACATTTGTGCTGTTATAGGAAAATAATCAACATTGGGGTAGTGTGATGTTGATTATTCTTCTATAACTGCAAATCCTGAAGTATTTTGCAACACGGGAGACTCAGGTGATGAGGATCAATGTGCCGAAAATTTAACAAACATCGAACAGACACAATCAAGAGATCAGAGTCACGAAGGCAGGCAGAGGTCAGAACACAATATTGCTCAGATATCAAAGCCAAAGGGTTATCCAACAAACACGTCCAAGGAACAAAGCAAGGGTCAAGGCACATCAAGGCAAACACAATGAACTTCGCTTAGATGCTACACAATACATAGTGATTCTGAAACAATATCCATGAACCATTTATATAGTCCAGGGGCCTCATTTATCAACCATGTGTATGCGTAGTTTTGTGCGTAAACCGTGCATATACACGTTTCTCTGCATTGAATGGAATTGATCAAGTTTTGCTTATGCATGAGGATGTGTGTATATTTCCACATACTCCTGTGATAAAAAGAAAAAAGTGGTAGAAAAATGCAATAGCAGGTAAACTTACTATGCAGTGACACAGATGAATGTAAAGTAAAATTGTAAAAAAGGAACATTTAAACATTTAAAGATTGATTTAGACTATGCCTTGTTTGAAGATTTGGCTCATGCCTATATATATATATATATATATATATATATATATATATATATACACACACATATATATATATATGTGTGTGTGTGTGTGTGTGTATAATTCCCCTGTTCCCTGTTCAATATGCAGTCCAAAGGGGTGTCAAGTGAAGGAGGCCATCATTAGGCTGGAACAAACAGACCTATCAGAGAGATAGCAGAAACTTTAAGAGTGACCAAATCAACAGTTTGGTACATTCTTAAAAAGAAGGAATGCACTGGTGAGCTCAGCAACAACAAAAGGCCTGGAAGACCATGGAAGAAAACTAAAGTGGATGATCACAGAATTCTTTCCTTGTTGAAGAAAAACCTCTTCACAACATCTAGCCAAGTCAAGAACACTCTGGAGAAGGTAGGCCTATCATTGTCAAAGTCTACAATCAAGAGATGCCTTCATGAATGTAAATCCAGATGGTTTAACTCAAGATGCAAACTACTGATAACACTCAAGAATAGAAAGGCCAGATTAGACTTTGCTAAAAAAAAAAACTCTAAAAAAGCCTGACCAGTTCTGATGAAAGATTAACTTGTACCAGAATGATGGGAAGAGAAGAGTATGGAGAAAGAAAGGAACAGCTCATGATCCAAAGCGTACCACACCATCTGTCAAACATGGTGGAGGAAGTGTTATGGCATAGGCATGTATGGCTGCCTGTGGAACTGGGTCATTGGTGTTTATTGATGATGTGACTGCTGATAGAAGTAGAAGGATGAATTCTGCAGTGTACAGAGCTATACTTTCTGCTAAGATTCAGCCAAATGCCACAAAAATGATAGGACAGCACTTCAAAGCACAGATGGATAATGACCCAAAACACACTGCAAAAGCAACCCAAGAGCTTCCTAAGGCAAAGAAATGAAATGTTCTTAAATGACCTTAACCCAATTGAGCATGCTTTTCACAAACTGAAGGTAGAAAGACCCACAAACAAGCAGCAACGGAAGGCAGCTGCAGTAAAGACCTGGCAAAGCATCTCAAGGGAGGAAACTCAGCATGGATTTCAGACTTCAAGCAGTCACTGACTGCAAAGGATTTGCATCCAAGTATTAAAAATAATGCTAATATTTATGATTATGTTAGTTTGTCCAATTACTTTTGAGTCTGTGAAAATGGAGGGACTCTAAAAAATGGATGTAATTCCTAAATGGTTAATGCAGCATTTCTGTTGAAGCTGAAAGTCTACACTTCAATCACATCTTGATTGCTTCATTTCAAATCCATTATGATGGTGTACAGTTATTTATTCATCGGACAAACTACTTATAAAAGTGCTAAATAAAGCATTTTTGTTTTGCTCTACTTCATGCAACAGTATCTTTATTTTACTGTCTGTGAAGTTTATCTTCGTAGATCTTTTGACCTGCTCCATGTCGTCTGAACCAAGCAACACCGCGAGGAGGCTACTGTGCTTTATAAAGGGAAGTTGTTTACCATATATGGCTATTTCAGGGCATGGCTTGAGCGTGGCCATGCATGAGCACATCAGTTTAGAATGTGTGGGATTCATCACTGGCCATTGTTTACAGCTCTGCATACACGCGTGTGATAAATACCTGCAAATGTCTTAATCTACAACTGTCACCGTCTCCGCTGCCTGACAGTAGTACTCTTGCATAGTGGCTCAGAGTGGTTTTACAAGTAGATAGGCTGGTTTACTAAAAGTTGGACTAAAAGATCTGACACAAAACCTAACATAAAAGTACTAATATGTTATTACATTGTTGTTTTGGATATATAATTACCATACAATATTCAATGACAAAATAGAATGGAGGAGAAGGAAGTGATAAATACAGTAAAAATAAAGTTTCCATTTACATTCAGTAAAGATTACACTGTACATGCCATATTTCCCCATACATTCACTCTCTCCAAACAAGAGAAATTTCTTTTTTATATACTTAAGGGTTCATAGGGCTACACAACTCCTACATGACAAGTCCTTCATGACAATTCTCTATAAAGTTTCAATTATAATAAGGTACATTTTGATGATTGACATCGCCATTATGTGACTCTGACATAACAGAAGTATTATAAGTTTAGTTTTCAGGGCTGTATGTACATTATGTGAACAAAAAATCAACCTTACTTGATTCACGTGTTACGTCAACTTGACATCAAAACTGACAAAAGCAGCCTTTATGACAAAAAAAGCTTGTTATAAATGCTTACGCGGATGTTATGCCTCATAACAGTTCCCTTAAATAAAGTGTTACCGAAACAAATCAGTAGTTTCTTGTATCTGCTGTGATAGCACACCTGCCATTAACACATTAACAAGTGGGAAAACTACTATAACTGCTAGAGTGACTTACTTACCAATTATAACACTAACAAATAGGCATATTATAATAGGACAAAAACTACACAGCAAGAAGGCAAAAGAACCATCTTTTAATTCAGAAAAGATGCGCATTCAAATATACACTATGAGAGGCAATACTATTTTATTATTGCTGTAAACCTGATCCCTCAGGCTGTAAACAGACTTATATAATTTTTTCATATTTTAAATGGTTACAGTAGGGATCACACGAACCTGCCAAGGAGCAATTTTAAAACCTCCACCGTTTTGTAAAGAGTGTATTCATGCCAGGAGAAAATTTATCACTGAAATGTAAAAATCATGAGGTGGGTAAACAGCATGCAGAATAATACTGAATACATCTGGGCTGCGCCACACTGGTTTATAGCTACGAGCTTTTGGATGAAAAGCTCAATGCAGATCAGTTGGTAGCTCAGAACCAACAACTGCTACACTCCCACAATTCCCACTGCAGCCGTTTTGTCACAAGTAATTCTTGAACATGAACTGATGTTCATTTCATGTTAAACTATAGAAATGTTCTGACTAAATGGTTTATTCTATGTTTTACTTTTGTGTGGAATCCCTGGTGATCAACAGTCAGCAGCCTACTACTGTATGTAGTTCTGAAAACTACAGGCTTTTCTGAACATACTGTATGTTGCTGTCTTATTGGTATATATCTCAATCTCACGGTCTAACATTTCAAAAATCTGGTTATGCCCAAAAGTGAAAAGGAGAAAATTGAAAAAGACTCTATTCCAATTCCACCTAAAGACCCATTTAAAAATCTACTTACGGAAAAACAACTGGCACATTTTAAAGAATTAACCAGGCAATCTTTTCCCAATCTTAAACTGTCCAGTATATATCAGTCTGTGCCCACTGTAGAATCGCACCATTCCATGGCACTATCTGGCACCAACAAGGATGGCAAGGTCACAATCACCAAGATCACATTTTCCCCATTCTGATGTCTGATGTGAACATTGAAGTGCTTGACTTGTATCTTTGTGATTTTATGCATTGCACTGCTGCCACATGAATCATGGCTGATTGGATAATTGCATGGGGTACGGGTGTTCCTACTATAGTGGCAAGCGAGTGTATATTGTAATATTTATAAAGTAACATAGTAGATATAGTGCTTCTTTGGTGCTTCTTAGTACCCTGTATAATATTCTATACTATACATTTACATTTCATGTTAACTTCAGTTCTCCTGCCGTGCCCAGGAACCTCTCTTTGAACTTCTACCCCTACCCTCAACACACCAGGCCCAACTCATTAAAGGCTTAATAATTAGCTGACCAGTTGGAACAAGTGTGTAAAAATGGTAAGTTAAACATTCTAATCTAATGGAGGCAAAATGTCCAACTAAAAAAAAAAAAAATCAGCCCAAGAGAAAATCCTAATACCACAGGAAAACCATACATCTGCCAACCATGACAACAATGTCTGTTATCTGTACAGAGAATTAAATGTTAAATGTACAGATTCAGTAAAATTTATATATAATATAATATAAAGACATGCCCATTTCACTACTTTTAGACTTTTTCTTACATCTTAAACTGTGAAAGCTTATTATTAATCCATGTGTAATGGCCTCTCTGTTTTTGTCCAACCTATTCAGACTGGAATGTTCAACAACACCTCCCTTCTAACCTTGCTGTCAAAGAATATAATCCAAGCACAGACACAGCTCTGGATCGACTAAACATCATTTTCCTGTCTCCAGACTGCTCCTCTGATCTGAACTTTATTTCTTAATGCTGCCAGACTATCTACTAGAGAACACGAGCCACAGTAGATTATGATATCAGGCCTCTGACTCAATCGATACAAGTGTGAACTCTATATCTAGAATTGCATTTCAGACAACCTGGCAGACACACAGGACAAAAACACTGATGTCACTGCAACACAGTGAGCTGTGTTTCAGCATGATGAATAAACAGTTTAACCTGATGGATGAGCATTATATAGTGTCATAAATATATAGACCCATATGTGTATGTATATACACTCAGAGCACACTTGGTTGTTGTTGCCAAATGGGTGGGTTTGAGCATTTCAAGACCTGCTGATCTCCTGGGATTTTGACACACAGCAGTGTCTACAGTTTACAGAATGGCGCGTAAAACAAAAAACATCCAGGGAGTGGCAGCTATGTGGGTCGAAACGCTTTCTTGATGAGAGTGGTAAGAGGAGAATGGCTAGGTTGGTCTGAGCTTCTACACTAGTCTACAGTAACTCAGTTAACCACTCTTTACAACCATGGTGAACAGAAAAGTATCTCAAAAGAATCTCAATAATCTAGTGCAATCAGCAATCTAGTGTTAAACAGAATAAAAATAGATGAAAGAATTTTAAACTAAAAACGTCAACTCATGAATTAACAAAATAACATATTAACCACTCTTTACAACCCTGGTGAGAAAAGCAGCTTAAAAGCATCTCAGTAATCAAGCAGTTATCTAGTGTTAAATACAGTAAAAATAGACCAAAACATTGATGAAGGAATTTTAAACAAACAAAAAAAAAGTCAACACATAAATTTATTAATAAAATATGAATGAATAAATGAATATACAAGTTTTTCGGGGTGAATTTTCCCTTTGTGAGTTCACAAAGTCCGGCAGACCCTTATGACTGAACAGCTTAACTTTGTGCTTGTATTGAATTCTGCCTCACTTTTTAGTCGTTTGTTTGGTTTAAAAAAAAAAGTGTTTGCCAAATTAAAAAAAAAAATTCCAGCACAGACCAGCACCAACTGATTTCTTCCTATACAGCGCCTTCAGTAGTCCTTCAATTATTTGTGCTTATACTGTATGTGAGTAGACACATAGACACACATCAGTAAGAGATTTCACATTGTCTCTTCCAAAGCATGTCTCTCTCTATCTCTCTGACTCTCTACCTTGTACTAAGTGCTATATTACACATCTAAAGCACATACCTTTTACCACCAACAACTAAAAGACATCCGAAAGACCCTAGTGGCTTCCATTTTCTGCGCAGTGGTGGAAACATGCTCAGAGGAAAGCGCTATCTGCCCTCTTCTGTATAAATGAGCTCACAGATGCCCACTAGTGCTAGTGTTTAGAGGAGAAAAGAGCATGTCATCCCTCTCCACCCAGAGACAATGGCCAGTTTTGCTCTTTTGGCTCTCAGCCATGGATAGCTGTGAGATTTGAAATTGCAATCTTCCAATGATAGGGCAAACACTTTTCTGTTGTGCCACTCAAGAGCCCCCAGACCTGGGTTGTACTTGACACATAACTGTTAAATTCTCTTTAAAAATGTTCCACTGTCATCATGACTGTTGTCCTGTGCTGCCTCTCAAATCGAAAACTTTAACACTTAAGAGTATTTACTAATCTACAATATTCATAACACTGGTATGCAAAACATA
Source organism: Pangasius sanitwongsei (assembly GCA_037576675.1). Lineage (NCBI taxonomy): Eukaryota > Metazoa > Chordata > Actinopteri > Siluriformes > Pangasiidae > Pangasius > Pangasius sanitwongsei. Next base: position 12,799,260 of record CM075024.1, read on the forward strand.
TTAATCCATAGACTTATCCATAGGTCTAGAATAGTACATAAGTATGCATCCTGAGACAAAACTCTTCATTTGGCATATAAATAAAGCAGGATACATGCAGAAACATAAATGTATGCGTGATGGTTGGTATAGGCACATTCTTAACTGTTTCAACAGAAGCATCATAGAGAGGGTACTGACCTGTAGCATCACCCTGCCTAACATAACCCTGTTATGCTTTAAATATATTTTAAAGATGGGATACAGTAAACCTTTGAAAATCCAGTCACTATATGCAAAAGTTTATATTCGTGCTAAAACTATATACAGGGAAATACAGACAGCCAAATTGCTTTTCAAGTTGCCAAACAAACTTCTTGATCCTGAAATTTGTGGCCAGAAACGTGCACAAAAAATATCATTACATTTATGTGATCTTATCCCATGGGCAGAGTATCTGAGGCTGAGAGTAGCCACAGACATTAAAGTAGGTACTGCAGATTACCCAGTCTACTGATTGTTCAATTCCCTCACATCTGGAAGAAGGTTACAAAACATTTTGGCAGATTCTCCCTGATTCATAAACAGCTGCTTCCATTAGGCCATCAAACCAATTAACTCATCTGCCGGAGGGTTCTTCAGACTGGATTAATATCAAAGCTCTTCTCTTAATCTTTCATCTTCCTCATCCAGCCTCTTTACATGTAACACATTGCATTTTACTTATGTGCACAAGACTTTTTTTTTCTATTGCTCACAGGGACTGCCATTTTATCTGCAGAGGCTAAGGAGTAAGCTCACAAAGATCACACAATCGATCACTGCAACTACAAAATAGTCATTTTTACTAGAAATTATCATGTAATCTGTCTTATTTCCTATTTTGCTGCTGTCCTACACTCAACATTTGCAAAAGTTTATTGTATAGTGTAACAAAGAGTTTTGTGTTTCTTGCATTATTATACCTTATTTTCTTGTTACTTATCCTATTCTGTGGTTCTGGGGTCCGATATCTTGTTCCTCACTTGGCTTATGGTACAGTATACAGTATACAGTATATGAACCTTTTGGTGAAGAAGCATGAGGTTTTGCTAAAGAAGATGATCTTGTAATATATGGGAGCCTGGGGCAGTTAGATGGAATTACAAAGTCTTTCCTTTTCAAGAATCGAGTCCAAGTCAGGGCTCATAATACATGAAGACCTGTTAAATGTAAGTAAATACTTAAACCAGACTAAAACCTGGTAAATCAAGGTCAAAGGCAACAGGCAAGGCTTAACTAGAAAATATGGTTAACAAAGTTAAACAACAAAAATAAATAAATAAAAAATATAAACCAGAGACAATGACCAGGAAACACGTATCAGGTAACAAGAAGTGGAAAAGAAGAACCAGAAAAATCTAGGGCCAAGTAACAAGAACCAAGGACTGGGAGACAAGAATCAGGAAAATGGACACTTAGAAACAAGGACCAAAAAAGTAGAACTGAAAAAAGATAGTCAGGAAACAAAGCCTAAGAAACCCAGAGTGGCCAACAAGGACTGAGAAACAAAGGTCAAGAAACAATAACTAGGAAAGAAAGATTGAGAAACAGCGGCAAAGAAATGAGGACTGATATTCAAGAGCTGAAACCTATAGACCAAGTAACAAAGACTGAGAAACTTTGATTGTGAAACATGGAGCAAAAAAAAAAAATCAAGGACAAGTCTAACATGCTACTGGAAAATTTAAAACCTAGGAACCAAGGAAACAAGGAACAAGCAATCACACCTCAGAACCACTGGAACAATATGTGCAAAAAACACATATAACCTGAAACTATGATAACAACAGAATAAGACACAGACAAATTCCACATAAGGTTTATTGGATGTGCACAGCTGCTAACCAAATGCAGGATTACATGCAGAAACTAAAACTGAAATAAAGACTTGAATAATATACCAGATATGTGGACAGAGAAAAAAAGACCATGGAACAAGGACCAGGAAACAAAGACTAAGTGTGTTTCTCAAACGGAAGGCTGTGTCCTAGTGAGGCTGCGTGCTTCCTAGAATAGTCCTTTTGAGGCTTCTAGGCTAGACTCCTCCTCAGCATTGAATGCTAGAACGAGACGGCCTAGTAAGTCCGCATGGCTACTTCAAGGCTACGTCATGAAGGTTCCCCCCTGCGGGCACGGCGCAAAAACTTAGAGAGTTGCTATTGAAAACTTTGCTATTTAACAAGTGCTATTGAAAATGACTGAGGTCCTTTCTAAGTACTATTGATTTTCTTTGTAAATGTAGTATTGTAATACTATTTAAAAATAATTTATAGTAATTTAAAGTATATATAACTGATTGATATATATCAAATGACAACCGTCTGTGGTCTCCCAGTGGTTTATAACCTGGGCAGCATTTAATTTACAACAAAACAAAAGCAAACATGAATGCCTTCATCTCCAACATCATTTTTGGTCTTTTTTACCTTTCATTTTTACCTTTCATAACAAACTCGGGGGTGCTCACTGCCGACTTATGTCCCGCCATTTTTTTTGTGAATTTCGGAATGTGTGCAAAGGATTGTGGGTGATTGGAGGACGTGAAGGACACTGATGCATCCTTCAAAATCTGCCGAATGAAGGCCACGAAACGACGGCTGCCTTCCAAGGATCCTTCAAATTGAGACGGCCTTCTACGGCGCCTGATGACGTGGCAGCCGAGATATGCAGCCTTACTAGGACGCAGCCTTCCATTTGAGAAACACCCTAAGAAACCCAGAGTGGCAAACAAAGACTGAAGAAACAAGGATAGTCTAACAAAGACTGAGAAACACAGACTGGGAAATGAGGACCAAGATGCAAGATCCATTGACAAGAAACAAGGACTAAGAAACACAGATTGGGAAGCATAGGCCAAAAAACAAGGACAAGTTTGACAAGGCTCTAGAAAACTAGGAACCTAGAAACCAAGGAAACGAGGAACAAGCTATAAAACCTCAGAACTGCTGGAACTGACATAGGATAACAACTAGGCTTGTGTGATACAACAATTTAATTGTCTCTACATAATATTACACTGCTACAATATCCAGTGACAATTAATCTAATTATATTATATTATATTACCAGACCTTCCAACCTGCATAGGAGTGCCACAATTTAATATCAGAATACACTTGTACAGGTTATCACTCAAAAAACACCAAAAGACCAGTCTTTTTTTTCTCAATATTCATCTGGAATGATTAGCACAGATGTTTTGAGCTCGATGATATTAACTGACACTGCCTGGAAGCCCCGCCCCTTCCCCATCTCATATGTTCTCGACTCGCTAAATGAATATTTTGAGTTTATTATTATGAAATAAAATCTATCATTGGATGTTCAACTTAGCTATCATTAGACAAGTATATAAGTAACATCAGTTATCAAACGTATTATTCAAACTATATTTATTAGGGACACCAACAAAAATTTTGACCAAAAGTGGTTTTCGGGTGAATGCCGACTGCCCGGTAGAATCTGACTTCCCATCGCATGCATTTGCACAACACAGCAGTCTATTCAGGCACTTATTCTGAACAGAAATCTTGAGTATGCCTTCTCTGTAACATCCATGCATGTTAACAGAAGTTGAATTCTGCTGGAGAGGTGGAAATTCTGCACAAAACTGGCAAGCAATGCCTGGCTGATAATGTTGCTAATATTATTATGCCCTCCCATACTCTCCTTAAACCTGAAATGGTGGAAATGCTATGGACAGTTAAATCATTTATCATTAGTTATTAAATGGTAAATTACAAGCAGGGAAAAATCCATGTTGCACATAACAACAGAACAACACACAGGTTCACTAATTACACATAACCCTAACTGATAGGAAGAGATGTTAACAATGATCAGAAGCATGGACTGGTGCAGGACTGAGGCAAAGCAGGAACTAATTAGCAAATGTTCAAGACTCATCTTGTCTTCTTCGCACATGTTCGATTACGACAACCTAACTCTAAGCTGTGGGAGGCCAGTATTTTACATAATCTTTACAAGTCTAAACAGTCGCTGTCTCTCCCATATGGAGCTTCAAAGGAGTCCCTTGTTGACAGGGAGAAAGCCCACATTATTTCCCAAAGGTGTTAAGTGTTTATATGTCTACATACAGGGTTACAAGATGCTTAACTCAGCAAGGGGAAAGATGACAAAGTGCAAATTGCAGCCACACAATAACAGCAAAAACCTGTACAGTTCTCTAATATACATTCCTTGAGAGGAAAGTGCTGAGTTCAAATAGTTGGGAGGAATATACAAACAGTGATAAATGAGTAGAGACCAAAAACCATGACTGTACTTTCCTGTATGAGAGAAAAATTCTATTTCAAGTGCATTCTTCTCATCTTATATAAAGCCAAAATTACTACAAACATCAGAATGTACACTGTCCCATTACGTCCTGCCTATTTTTGCTTTTAATTAAGCCGGATGTATTCCACTCCCAATTGCAACACGCTGTTTTTTTTTTTTTTCAGATTCTGCAACACATTTTTTTTTTCTCGCTCCATAGACTCTCTGAATGCCAGTGTAATTTTGTCCTGCACAAAGCCGCAGCAGCATCATCTAAGGCTGACCTGGTGTCTCTGAGGCTTATAGGAAAAGAGAAAATGAAAAAAGCCTACTGGTTTTCACACCTGGATCAATGAAAGATCCTCCAAATGCAGCCTGAAGAGATGATTTCTGGAAAAAAAAAAAAGAGAGAGAAAAGACAAACCTGGGTGACTTTGCTAATGGAGGAATTATGATTTAAAATAAAAAAGCAGACCTTTGTTGAATGGCTGCTCTATTTAAGCAAAAGGTTATGAAGCTTTAATTAAAATCTCTGCATATGAGTGTAGAGTAATTGAATGTTCCCCAACCCTTTTGACTTCTCCACATTTATATTATCCAATTAGCCATTGTAGCGTACATCCTTTTCCCTACTTAGCAATGTGTCATTTCTCCATCTTTTTAGATATAGTAGCAATACACCTACAATAATTAGTTTTAATGTGCTCTTCATCACAACAGTGTGTCCATTAAACACAATTTTGAAGGAAATATAGCTCAAATGCCCATTTCTTTTCTCTGAGCACTTCCTGATGTGTGCACAGCTTACATGAAGCTGGCACGAAGGTTTGCTGGTCTCTCATTTGAGATGCCCTGTGGCTAAATATATGTCTGAGTGAAGGGTTGTCCAAAGAAAACAGCTAATTACACCTTAATATAAAAGCAGCACACCTCATCTCAGGACATGTGACTAACCTGAGTTTGTTTAGAACCAGGTCTATATTTTCTTGTTTGATTTTTCTATACTTTCATGTGAGGGTTAAGACAGCACAAATTTAAACCAGGTATTAACTGTACAGCCTGAAGACAAGATTTCTGAAACAAAACAAGAAAAACAAACAAAAAAAAAAATCTGAAACAGTAGATGACCCATTATCTCAAATGTATTCCCTATGCCAAGGTATATCTGGTGTCTAAAGTTTGCTTTTTTAGGTTTGTACTGGACCTATGACGCTAATACAGCTAACAAATAAGGGACGCTTATAATGTCCAGTTTAGAATGATGAAAATTGCTTGTATTATATATTTTATGCATGTCATATTGGACCTATATTATTGTCCAAATCAAACTTTAGACCTGCTACCAGAGTCTGATATCAGTGACAATCAGCTATGTGCTGAGAAAGAAAGTAACACTGAAGAACACTGTTCCTATTGCTTTTGTCTAATTTATAGACAGCCCTCTATTATTTTTTAGCTACCTTGGCATCAGAGCTCCTTTTCAAAGTTTTAAAAACCAAACGTCTTGGGAAAATTCATGCGTGACGTTGGGTTGTCTTCTTTAAAAATGTCTGCACGCAATAACTGAGAAGCTGTATGTTTCGGAGTGTCATGCTCCACCTCCATTGTAGTAACTAATAGAATCACTAGAGTGATAAGGATCAATGGCGGAATAGATTCTTTTTTATTTTCCTATTTTATTCATTATATTCTGCTTTTATTATATTCTACTTTTATTATATTGTTTCATTGTGTATCACTGTTGCACTGTGGGACGAGGCACTAAGGAAAAATATTTCACTACATTAAAACATCACATGTATGTAATATGTATGTGACAAATAAAGAACCTTGAACCTTTGCTAGAAGGAATAACCAGTTCATTTTGTCTGAGAAAATGTTTTTGGTTTTTTTTTTGGCATGATTTTCATATTCGGTTCGATCACTGCAGAAGTGTTTAAAAACGCACTCAAAATAAGCTTTTTTTACTTGCTATAATTAAACTGTAAAATAAAATTTGGCTACCAGCATTAATAAAAAAAAAAATTAAGCACGATTAAAATGAAAACTTGAAATGTTTTGTTTTACTTTTAATAACTGATTAGGAAACAAACCGAAGTACTTTACAGAACATATTTGAATGCAGGTGTTTTAAGAGTGCCAGAGGCTCTCAGGTTTTCACAAATGATCATTTTAAATAGAAACCAGGTATAAGCAGGTATAAGCCTGCATAACATGCTATACTATGTAAAAGCTCAATACTGGGTTCTGCAGCATGATGAAGCAGCAATCAAAAGCATTTTTACAATAAACACTGCTGTGATTAAGGGCCATTTACTGTATTGACATGTCTATTGATTGCCTCGTACTGCATTACAACTAGAACAATCAATGCTACTCTCACACAGACTCTAATATGCTGTACAGAAGTACAACACATGTTTTTGTGGAAAATTATTGACAGCCAATCACCCATCAATAGTTTGAAATCTTTCCAATCAGGTCCAAAAGTCTGACTCCATCCCTAAGAATTGTTAGATTCCATCTCTCTACACAAACAGGAGTAAACATGAGTCCAAAAAATATATTATTCTAACTGAAAACGGAGGTAAGGAAGTTAACGCGAACTGAAAGCTTGAACAGAAATGCTGGGTTAAAAAGGCCAGACTTCATTTATTTAGTTTCAGGTCAAAGGATTAGTTTAGCATAATACAAATAAGAATCCCACATTGAATTAATTCTAAAGTGAGATTCCTGTTTCCTGAAAGAAAAAAAAACTAAACTAATTACTCTTCTGGCACTGTTTCTTTGGGGACGTGGACTGTTAACACTCGTTCATCTCAAACCCGCAGTTGTCACTAAATAATTGCTTGGAGATGTTCCCAGCTGCCAACACATTTCCTTTTCTCGCTTCTGTTTTTTTTTTTAAATGAGAAAAGCAGGTCTGCGACAATATTCTGCAGGAGCCTGTTGAAATCATCACTCTGGTTATTTAGAGATGGATAGAAAAGGAACAATGACACTCTCACATTTACGGTTTCATTTCCAGTTAAAGAAGCTGTCTTACACCTGATGAAATCAGCGATCATGCCACTAATTTACACTTGTGCGTGATCGAACGTGGAGCCAACATTCTTTAATATGGTTAGAAAAGTTAGTGTTTTGTAAAAGTTAGGTTGATTTGACCTGACCAGAACCTGAGAATTGAATTTGACATGCTAGCAGAGTAACAGTTCATTACCTCGCCCCCACAATCAGCTCGTTCTGCCCAGGGTCAAAGGTCAGCTGTGAGTAATCCACCGTGCCCTCAGCTCTAAAACGATGGAGCCACGGCTCAATTTCTGCAACAGAAGAGGAGACAAGTCAGTGTGTGTGTGTGTGTCACTGTCTCTACGCCACATCTCATATTAACCTTAGTCCCTGGCATCAAAGCCTCACAAGTGATAGACATCAAGTTTAATGGTTATGCCAATTTCAAGCTTGTCTATCTTCATTTCTTTTTCTTCCAGATACGTCTAAATTTGATCAGTTTTAGCAGCATGCCTGATATTTTTTACCGACACTCCTAATGCAATATCACGCAACAGTCGTAACATTGGGGAAAGTCAGACAGAGAGATCAATAAGGGCAAATTACCAGAGAGAGAAGGGGAAAACTTTCATTAAACTTGATTGCCATTTATCACCATGTGTCGTTTTGTCTAATGATGTCTAGATTGTTTTTTTTAAAAAATACTGAACCAGGTGGATTCAAAAATCAGGTGTGAAGTTGAAAAATTGAGTTTCTAAATCACGATTACTTGATTAACAAGGGGTAAATGAGTCATTTGCACTAATCATCTGAAGTTGAACTCATTGCAGGAGATAAATTTATGTCTACCTTTTACCCTGAGGGTAAATCTATACAAAGTACAGCTTCTGGTTTAATAATACTGAGATGTCTGTAAAAGCAGAGGTGAAGTGCATCAGAATCCCTCACAATTCACAATTTCTTCATAATCCAATATCTAAATCAATTTTATGAATCAGATAGTTTTCACAAATTTAATTCAATTTTTTTTGTATAGCACTTTTAGTAATAGACATTGTCCCAATGCATCTTTGCCTCTATATCCAAAAGAAACCTGGATATAGATTTAGGTCCCTAATAAGCAAGCCAGAAGAGTAGCAAGGAAAAAACCTCAAGAGGAAGAAAACCGTCAGAGTGTCATGAAGTGGAAGCAGCAAGCTTAATTTGAAAATCCAAATCACGGGACAAAACTGTAAACAGAAAACATGCAGGGGTCAGTCGATGAGAAATCAGCGAACAATGCCAATCAACCTCACAAACAAAGCAAAGAAGCAAAAACTGATAAAAGTAATGTCAAGCTGAGGAATCAATGCTCACAAATGCACCCAGGAAAATAACAAAATCTCAAAAAGATTAGGGTGAGTGAGCTGGTTCAGGTGTAGAGATGAGGTGGATCCTGGATTGGTGGTGGATTTGGATGTAACAGAGATGAATCTCAAAATGGAAGCCACCCTCTTCTAGGTGACACTGGATAGTGGGATTTTAAATAATTACACTACAGAGTTATAGAAGATTAAATGCAAACAGTACTGAGTACCAGATACTAAAGTGCTTAGTATCTGGGATGACCACAGGTTGTAATGATTACAACTCTACAATTTCCAGTGAGATCATCCACTGAAGAAAGGGTGAGACTTGGGCATAAACTGTTTTGGGGAAGTGGACTCTTTAGGGTATCCAAGTGCTGAAAACTCTACACAGAAGTCAAGCATGAGGATGAATTGGACAGGTTCAGAGATTAAGGAGAACTAGAGCAGTAGAAGTGTGTCAGATTCTGGCAGCAGCATCACATCAGACAACAGAAATGGACATACAGCTCGACTTAGACAAAAATCTTCTATGATCTATGATGTAACACAAATCTTCTGCAATTATTGTAAGTCATATTTTGCATGGCACTTTATGAGTTAGACTGCCACTTTTCGTCTAGTCTCGAACGTTTACAGCCACAATTCTTAGAACTTTTCATTTTAGCCCCGCCACCTAAGTGAGTTGTGATCGTGTTTCGCACTGTCACTGATATTGATTAGTAGCATGAACGCTACTGGAATATGAACATTGGAAAGTCGTAAAGGTGTAAATTAGTTTTTAAATAGGAACCACACTGGCTAAACTAAGGTTTCATTCAGGTTTCATATTTTATGAAACTGAATATGGAATTGTGATTAAAAAAAAACTACAAGTACATTTATTCATGTATTAGATTCATGTCTAGTTACTTACTGGAACACTGGACATCTTAAGGCAATACTTAAAACTTATTTTCTCCACTGTCTCCATACAGTGTTATTCACAGTGTTTATTACCATTGATGCTCTGAGTCACTTTAACATTAAGAAATGGCAACAATTCTAAAATTCTAAAACTCTAAAATTTTATAGTTTTGACATCCAGACTATTTCTATGAATTAAAGTGCAAAGTTAGCTATTTTATTTGTAACAAGGCTAGAGCTCACGTGTTTAGCGACCCAGTGTCCTCTGTCAGGTTTTAGCAGACTTTAGTCAGGTTTTAGTGTGTGTGTGTGTGTG
>CM075024.1:12809235-12852025 GCA_037576675.1 Pangasius sanitwongsei
TCACGTGTTTAGCGACCCAGTGTCCTCTGTCAGGTTTTAGCAGACTTTAGTCAGGTTTTAGTGTGTGTGTGTGTGTGTATGTGTGTGTTTATTTGATGCTAACTGCTAAGATTTCTTTCTTAACTGTTCTTTGTTAACCAGGGTCTTTGTACATATAGATCTTGTAGGAGAAATTTTATATTACCAAAATTCAGGAAGTCGCTCAGGATCAGAGTAATGGCAAGCTTTTCCTAACGTTCATCATACGATAACAAATCTAAATGTTTTCTAAATGTAATTGTAATTCTGAGTGTAATTAAGTTGTATGTATTCCATTTTGCTGCATATTTTATGCCATTTGTCATTGTTACATTGTAAGCCTTGTTTCAGGCATGTTTCAGGTTCTGTAAGCTCTTGAAATCTTTGAACAGAAGGTTGAAAGCAGATACCGTGCTGTACTGCGAACCGTTATATTATGTTAGACAGTTATCATACTATGAATTCATTTCATTCTGGATATCTGCCTGCAGCTGTAAAACAAGAAGTTTGCTTTTCATGGTTCTGGTTCAACACAGAAGCTATTTAAACAGTCCAAGGTCTCTGCATGCAAAAAGCTCCCTGCCGTTTCCTCTGAGATTTGCTGTGTATCGAATCCTCTCACCTGGACGTCAGTGAGTTGATTCAGTTTGGAAACAGGTTTGAAATATCAGTCATTCCTCAGTTGAGTCAAACCAGAAGCCTTTTATTTCTCGCGTTGTGTGTTTGCCCTTTTTATCCAACTGTAAATTTACTTTGGAAACTAAAGTTTTAATAGCCTTCGAACCAAAATTACAGAGTGAGGAGAGCCTAAGGCAAGCCTATAAATCAGGCATGACAAGCCACTCCAAAGCCATAAACAAGTGGGCAATAAAAATGCAATCTTGGGGGGGGTGAATTTAAATGGAATAAGTAGTTATTAAAAAGGCTTATTTTACCACTTTTTTTAAAAAAAAAAAAAAAAAAAAGAAAGATGCCTGTGAGATGCCAGACAAAAAAGAATGACCGAATACATTCCTTATGTGGTGTGCACTGGGAATAAAACACATGTTGAGTGATTTTGCAGATGGAAATGGACTATGACAGACACTCCAGATTACATGCAGCAGCGGCGTATTCAAAGAAGCCATAAAAAATTTTACCCTAAGGGCCAATTAAAGTTTTGCTAATGCTGATGTTACTAATGGCTGCTTTGAATCTGATACGGCAGCTTGCGTTTCTCTCAGACTGTTACACATCTTCATAACAAACCAACCATACACCAGTAATGACAGCAGCAAAATATATTTATTAGTAGCTTTTGCCAATCAAGTGCCAGAAAAAGTAAACACTTAAATAAAGGTTAAAAGCAAGACTGGAAAGCTTCAAAAGTGAAAAGATGTCCTTAAAGCAAAAAAAAAAAAAAAAAAAAAAAGAATTGGCCATTAAAGGCAGTGAAGGTAAGCTCAGAGTTTATTCTTCTGTTTATGCTTCACAGATATAAACCTTCAAAAGACAAGTCTGTGCAAACTCTGTTCATGCAGGTCAGGATGAGAGAGAAAGAGACCATCTGTTTTCCAACCCTGTCATCTACAACACTAGAGTTGTTCTTTTTAACTCCCCTCCATACAAGAAAAAGCAGCCATCTGGAGTTTGAAGTAGTTTGAATCTTAACAACTTTGCACACGTATCCATTGTAAGACACCAGTGCCTTTCATTTACCTTTATATTTATTCCAGAGTGACTTACTTAGTGCACACAGCTGAAGGCGTAACCAGTGGCCTCCCTGAAATTTTGGGGTTCCTAAGAAAAAAACTTTGCTTGGGCCCCCCACTAAACACAGTCTGCCCCACCACAAGGCCATTTACTGTTCCACTACCATAATACCTCTCCCTAATTTTACTTAAAACCATGTTTTAAAAAAAAAAAAAAAATATATATATATATATATATATATATATATATATATATATATATATATATATATAACAATATAATAATAATCTTTATACCACTGTGCTGCTGAATTCTTAAATTTGGTTGGTCAGAAGGTGTTCATTATATAGGTGTTCATCAATAGTGCCCACTGTAATTCAAATCACAGGTTCATATTAATGCATTTGTTCCAATAAATTACTGTTTCTATAGTAACAGCTCATTCAAAAGGAACTTACATGGTGGACACTCAAGTCTAATAATAAATGGCTTTAAAAAAAAACCCTTTTATTTAATACAGACAAACGTATCATAATTGATAGGGTTTGGATTTCTGTAAGGGAAGTTTAAAGTTTATGTAATATTTATGTAATATTTATGAGCCTCCAGTGTCAACAGTCAGCAGGTTGTCTTCACAACAGAGGGTTTTGCACTTTGTGGTTTCTTGGTAACAAGACAAGCTCCATTTCTTTTGTCTTCTTTACTTAAAGGTAAAAAGAAGACTAGTGAATGAAAACTGTTTATAGCTGTTATAACATAAGTGATAACAGGAACTGATTTATCTTGCAGATGTTCCACAATATCAAATGTAATTAAAAACAGATAAAAGTATGACGTGTCATACTGTCAAGTCAACTCTGTTAACGCACTCAATTTCCCAAAACACACCACGGCCTACAGACATGGCTGCCCCGGACTACACTTCCCAGAACCCGTTACTGCTAACTTGTCACTGGATTTCTGATCACACTCACCTGTTCCCAATCACCCCACAGTTTAAAAGAAACTCTTTTAAATCTTGCATTTGAACTTACCAAGCCTGTTGTTTCTCTGATTGCCACGCTGATAGTTTCCTGGTTTCTGTATCTTGATACTTCCCTGCGTATACTATTTGCTGATCGCCTGACCATAGCCTGTTCTTCGACCTTGGCTTTGCCTAACATTTTGGATTTTTCTTCCAGTCTTTCAATAAATAACTCTAACTGCATCTGTCTCAGCCCACTCCCTCTGACACATACAGTACATTCATTCATCAAATTTATAATCCTTGGCAAATTGCTGTGGCATAAAGTGAATAAAACATTTCAGGATGTGATGTTATTAGAAAATAATCAGCTTCAGGGTGGTAACTCTGCTTCACATCGGGCCTCATCACAAATCATTGATTAATGTCCTATAACAGTGTGCCCTGCCATGTTTTATTCCTTATGTATCTTACCTTTATGCAGTTGTTATCACCAGACATTTTTCTGGGTCGTGAACTCTTACTAGTGAACTCTGAATGGTCTTTTTCACCGTAGTCATCTTCATGACCCAAACAAATAGGCTAGCTAAGGAAAGGCATCAGAGTCAGGACCGGATGTATGACTCTTGTATGACTTTTCATTGATCAATTTGCCTGCTTTTATTTAACAATGCAAGTTTGGGCAAACCATTTTCTCTTTTCTTTGGCAACACTAGTGTAACTAGTGTTGTTTCACTTCCTGACATAACTAATAAAATGCTAGTTTCATACCAGTGCATGAAGATGGCTAAGGTTCTCATTAAGGAGGACACTGATTACATACAGCACATAGTGGCTTACTCTTCATTACCACTGAATACAAGAGGAATATAAAAAAAAACCTGGCTTTATTAACACCGCCAGCACACAAGAAGGTTCAGTTGTGGACAATAATTTCAGCATTATGTACATTGAGCATGCTATCTGACCAGAGAGACCAAAAAATTGTTTTCATTGCTCTGGAACTTACCTCCAAATACAAGATGAATATGTAACAAATCATAATCCTTAGTAACTAAAAAACAGAAACTACAAGGACAAATTAAACACTTAAATGAGACACTGGTTAATAAGTGTCAGTGCAGAGAAATACAGACAAATCTCACTGTGGATTTTTTGTGAATGCTTTTGTTCAGGTAAAGAAAGCCAGCACATTTCCAATAAAGTTCAGTAAAACTCACTTAAAGAGCCTTTTTTTAAATGATCAAAGCACTTAGCTAAAATTTTGTTCTGTTTTTTGTAGGCATTAAAAAAAAAACACTGTAACAGATTTATTTTTATGATGCCATACAGGAATATACTTAGAAGAAAGCTATGGCATTGGTATGCTACAGTAAAATATGAATAAAATAAATGATTTCTTTTAATATTTTGGAAAATAGAACCAACTAAGTTCATTAGACGGGTCCAAACAGAAATAACTGTAAGTGTGGACAGGATTGGGATAAAAAGAAACCTCTAATACACCTATAATAGTCATATGATGGCCTCAGTTATATTTATATAATAGACAAAGCGGCAAAATGTTTTGACTGAGCTCTGTTGAAGAAAATGAAAAAGCATGAAAGCCCAACAGTCAGGAGTGCACAGTCCATCAACATGCTTTGCTATTGATATTTTTTGCAGAATAGTGTAACGCTCCTGTTAAAAATATTGATCCTCAGAGTACAGTAGAGATCTAATGTAAAAAGGCAGCATGTAGATACATAGCTGCACATTAATCAATAGACTACATAATCTATGTCAAGTCAAAACTGCCCTTTCTGCTAAAATGCCTCTTAGTATATTGATATGGCAGACATATATCATACTGATAGTGTTATAGTAGACAAAATCGAGGCTGTGGTCTGTGTTGTCTCTACAGACTTTGAGCCGCCATCTGTGAAATTGAAAAAATGACCACTTCTAGTGATGTTGTAGATGAAAAGAGAAGCACCATTTTATTGTTTTGTGGTAACACACAGATTTGAGAGTGTTCTGAGACACACACAGATGTCCCAATGACTTCATTGATTTTTCACAGTTCTGGTTCAAATTCAGCATGACAGAGACCACAGTTACAGTTTACCCCTGTTATTAGTTTTGTGGCATACATAGTGACTTGCTGGTGCAACTGTATGTCTAACATTGCTGCTAAAAGCCGAGATCTAATGTGGGATCTCAGGCAGAAACGTAGCAAGTAGGTGCTCTGACTGGATGTAGATTATGTAGTCCATTAGAGAACTGTGCTGAATATCACTTACTGAATATGATCGTTATCACTTTTATAGATATAGTAGGTGGAATGGAGGTCAAAGTTAAGTGTCTGGAGTTTGAATATCAATACCACTGCACACATCATTTCATAATATTGTGAGATTGTAGTGTCCATCAAAACCAACAGTACTAGAATACTTTTTTTAATCCCCCTTCCACTCTTTCCCGAGGGAATTCTGACCAGTTCTTCCACGGTGACTTCCACAGTTACTGTTTTTGCTTGTACCCGCCCACAATATATTCCAGTGGATGTACTTGGTTTTCTTCCCAAAATGTAAACAAATTAGTCCCTTAAACCACAGTGACCCTGACCAGGATACAGCATTTACTGAAGATGAAAAAATGAATTCAGTAAACATGTTGCGCGAGTAACCTGCAGTGTCCAATACGTGCTAATGTTTATGAATGTTGCTTTTCCTTCTCCCATGGGTTCACAATCCCAAAGCATATCTCTGAAAGTCTAGCATTACTGCTGTATAGAAATTGTCAAACATGATGTAACTTAACAACATGTGATATAGAATTAGCAAAAGGTTTAGCTTTGACTTAGTCTTGCAAGCCAGACCTTTTGGTACATTTTGTCAATAAACGTGTTGGGCCCTTGAGCAAGGCCCTTAACCCTCTCTGCTCCAGGGGCGCTGTATCAAAAGAATTTCACTGTGCTGTAATGTATATGTGTCAAATAAAGGCCTCTTCTTCAAAATGGTCAGAAACTGGTCATTTGACTGACAGGGCAGACGACCAATCATAAACATTTTTCCATAATCCGTCAGAGATTATCTTGTTTACTGCTATACCTTTAGTTAATATACTATAGTATAAGTCACTACAAAAAGATCACTGTGTTACACTGTTCTAAACTTTCTCGCTGGGAACCAGTGTATGGAAGTATGTATATACAAAAGTGCAGAGAGCCAGCTGTGGCCAGAAAAGTATACAAAATTCAAACACTTGGTATAACAGTCTGAGCATCTGATGCTGAGACTAGACATACGTAGACTATATGAATTTCTAAATCTTATCTAGTCAAAACTATTTTTTAAAAGTAGATTGATGCAGTAGACAACTTTCATACTGATAGTATTACAGTAGACAAAATTGATGCTGTAGTCTCTGTTTTCTCTGAGTCACTGTCTGTGAAACAATAAAGATGATCACTTACAGTGATATACAGTAGTACATGAAAAAAAGGAGCACCTCTTGGGGACTCTGATTTCGGACATGGGCATCCCAACATTTGTATTGATTTTTGACAGTTCAAATTACACACAAGAGAGACTACAGCCTCAATCCTCCAAGCCAATTTACAGGGAAAGTAAGTGTGTGTATTCCCCCTCAGGGAAAGCAGGCTTTTGGGTAGGTTAGATCAGAGCTGGATTTGCACTAAGGGTTGGACTTGCCAATCTCCTTGTCTTCTGCTTTAAATGGTAAGAAAAATCGCAAACCAATTTAAATGACTAATTTTCGATCTCATGCCTACACAGTTTCAGGTTTGCAGAAAGGTATGTTATGGTTCTAGCAACTGTTTGTTGTAAAAATGTTCAATCTGTAAAGTTGTTGGGTTTTTCTTAGAATGTGTTAATATAACATTTATAAATGTACTAACATTTAGTTGTAATGTTATTAAGTCATTATGTTTACATAATGCTAGTTTTGTCTAACTGTGACCGTTGTAGTAACATTGTGAATCTAACCATTATTACAGAATATGTTTCAGACCATTTCTGAAACATTATTTTCGTAACGTTACCAACTAACCCTTTTAAACCATGCCAAAAACATTACGAAACATTATGATAACATTTTCAATTAGCTGGAGAGTAGGCATGTGCTGAAATTAAAAATTTACATATGACCATAATTGCTGGACCTATTCTAAAATAATTCTAAAAAAGTATTCTAAAATAATTAATTGTCCTATTGGTCAGCATAACCACAGTTATTGGCTATCTTTCACAAACAAAGTTATTGTGGATTGCTATTATGTTATTTACTTCTAGTGTGTTGTGATGATACATGGAAAGGAGAGTTGAAAACAATCATTTGAAATATCTATAATAACAATTGATCAGCACATACAGTACCTAACTGCAAGTGTGTGCTAGGCAGTTGAGTAGACTAGTCGACCGCAGTTATTTTTGTTGTCAGGCACACAAAGAAACACTTCTGCAAAAAATATTTTTATGTTAATTCTTACTAATTGGATCACATTCAACAGAATTTCTTTCTTTTTTTTTTCAAATTCACCCTTTAAATTAGGAATTATGGACGTCTACCGGCCTACTGAGCACAGTATGGTTTTACTTTTACAGATACAAATTTAATGAATTTTGACTGCAAACTTTTCCAAGTGCTTAGATATGATAATCAAACATTTTTAGGTACTTTGTCTCCCACACACACTAGACAGAACGAGACCATGACTATCAGCTTCTATAAAAAACAAACAAATAAAATATACTACACATCCTACACACATAGTTGTAAATTTTATTCTACATACTTTAGTAAAAAGCTCACAAAAGTTTAACCCATAGCTACTCAGTAGTTGCACACTCTCAAATACAGAATCAGTGATTTCTGAGCTCTCAGATCGTCCAAACAAGTGATTTTTAAGAATTGGTACATAGTGTAATATTATGCACAGATTTATTATTTTTACATTTTTATTGCACTGATTTATTTGTATTTTTATTGCTATTAATGTAGCCTAAAAAGCACTGAAGATGTGAATGTATTTTGTAGCCTGTGTAGGGCTGTTAGGTGAAACCCAGTTTGGGGTGTTATTTACAGCTGTTTTAACTATGCATTTAACGGCACCAATAAAATAACCTAAAAATAGCAATATCCCAAGTTGTTTTTTGCTTTAACTATGAAAAAGTGCAACCCCTAGTGTGTACTTTTTTGAATCCAGCTTCTACTGAAGTCAAAGTTTGCCAAAGGCTAAATAATGCCATTATTATTTCTATGTAAAACCAATTAACTGAGTTGATATTACAGGGTCATTTGTTAACTGGAATTTGATCACTAGGTAAACCCAAAGCTCTAGGGTAACAAATAAGAGCCAGAGACAGCTGGCCACATTTGCAGTCCCTCTTCCAAAATCCATGGCCATAAATAAAAGCTGAGGCTTGAGTACTGGCAGGCAGGTCAAAACCAAAAAAACACTGGGCTAGAGAGAGAATGAGCTGAATAATGTAGTATATTCTTACACTGTGCACTATGTACTTGACCACAGGGTTTCTACTCTTTCTTCATAAAACATATTTCAGATCTTTTTAAGACTTTTTTCTGATTTATTTTTTAAATTTCCAAAATTTTATGTTAAATTTTTAAAGATCAGTTACTGTAAGACAAAAAAATTACTAGCTCTGATTTTACCAACAAAATATTCATACTTTTTCCAAAACAGACCATATTTTTCACACATTGGTCCTGCACAAGAACCAGGAATTATCTTGAACCTAGCATAGCAGGGTAGTAACATTTGAAATCAAAAGTCATTTAAGAAAGACCTCCAATTTCCTGTTAACTCACATTCCTAATCTATGCCTCAAACTACACTATCTGGCCATATGTTTGTGGATACCTGACCATCACACCTGACACACTTGACCATGCGGCCTTACCCAAACTGTTGTCACAAAGTTTGAAGCACACTCTTTGTATGCTGCAGCTTTAATATTTCCCTTTAATGGAACTAAAAGGCGCAAACATGCTTCAGCATGACAATGCTCCTGTGCACAAAGCGAGCTCCTTGAAACCATGGTTTGCCAAGGTTGAAGTGGAAGAACTTGAGTGTCCAGCACAGAGCCCTGACCTCAACCCCACTGAACACCTTTGGGATGAACTTCTACTGCTGCCGACTGCACCTCAGGCCTCCTCACTCGGCAGCAGTGCCTGACCTCACTAATGCTCTTGTGGCTGAATGGGCAAATCTCCATAGCTACATTCCAAATTCTCGGAAAGCCTTCCCAGAAGAATGGAGGTTATTATAACAGAAACGGGGCATAAATCTGGAATGGGATGTTCAAAAAGCACATATAAGTGTTATGGTCATTTGTCCACAATCATTTGACCATATAGTGTATAAAACTATTAATACCCAGATGATATGCTGGATCTTCAGCGAAATAAAGCATGGAATGCAGAACACTTTGGCACTCAGTGATAGAAGCCTGCTTTAGAGATCAGTGGTACTCATTTTTCTGAAAGGTTTAAATGTTTGGTTTGCATGTGGTTTGAATTTTTTTAAACAGACACACACTAAGCAAAAATGATGTTACACTGCAGACGGACATTAGTTAATGTTTCTAAAACTTTTAAAAATTTGGGGTATTGGCATGGCTCAATAATGCGAGGTAACTTGAGGTGATTTGTCTGTTCCCTGGACACTAAGACCCTGGCATTAAGATTTTGTCATTTCCTTAGAAAACTCTCTGCACATAACATTAAAGAGAAAAATTCATTATTGTCAAAATGTATTTGTATTTATGGAAAAAAGCTAATGACTGCATAGCCCGTGTTCTGTGGCTTTCAGTGACACTCAGCACCAGTTATTAAAATGTACTGATGTCCATAAGCTGGAAATAACAAGTATGCGGTTTGCTTATACTGTATATATACAAGGTACAATACACAATATATTGTAGAATTTATATACAATCTGGTTAGAAACAATGCTCATTTAACTTCAGGACTAGGAAAAAGGAGCAGCATTGGAGCTGTAATTTTGAGCTCATGCACTGATCTTTCGCGATTAAAAACATTAAAAAACGCAATGCCGGAACCATTGTGGAGGATGTGTTATCCTATCCCAAACAATGCAAAGCAGGCTATTTATTTGAATGTTGGTGCAGCAAGTAGCTCCAGGAATCATGCTGCCCCATGCCTGCACTATGAACATTACAGGACAGTTAATAATTGGGTTGCCAGGGCTTGTTTAAAATATTCTGTGGCCACCACTGTCTTGTTTTATAGCAAATTGTATTTAATTTAGCAAATTTAATTGTAATTATATCTAATAAATTCCTGCAAACAATGGCAAAATGTGTTGTTTTGCATTCTAAGTGCAGACAGTGTGTCTATAAAGTACAGAGCCATTTCTATTGTATGATATGTTGCATATATTGATATATTGCAAAGATTGGGAGAGGAAAAAGGGGATTATGGAGTGGATAATGCCTTTATATCAGAAATGCGCATGCACCACAGAGACCTTGTTTCCTATGCAATGGCTGAGAAAAAGAAGAAGAAAAATGTCTAATGCCCAAATTTGGTGTGGTAGTTTCAGGTCTTTTTTTTCAGGTCTTTTGTGTGGATTTTGAGATGTAGTTGGGCTGGAAATGTTGCTGAAACCTGACAATCAATGATATTGCCTTGAACACGGTTAAAGATATGTCTAAAACTGCTCAAAATGAGCTGCTAGACTGGATGCTGGATGACTGCTTGTTATCAACATGTTATCAACTGCCTACCATGGGGTTACTCTAAAAATTCACTATATAGTAGTCTACAGCATAAGTCAAGTGTGATAGCCTCTCAGATAAAATTTTTTGCTCCACCAAAAATCAGTGGTCATGAACTGTTGCTGACTAAAAAAATATATATCAGTAAAATGGTCCCTATGTTGAAGTGACAACACATTATACCCTGGTATATGCCTATAAAAGTTATCCCTGGCTGTCTGAACAGCTGAGTCACTAAATGTCTTCAAGTAAACAATGAAGAACCACCTCTTCACTACGCACTTAAACAAACACTTAAGGCAGTGTAAAAAAAAAAAAAAAAAGACTACAAAGCACACCCTGGATAAAGCCATCTTTTAAATTCTCTAAATCTAACTCAGTTGTGAGAGTGTAGTGCATAGTGTACAATTTGAGACACAGCCCCTACTTCTTACTCCAGCATAATCTGGATCCCAGATGAAAATCTCAGAGACCATAAAATGTGAGAAAGTTATTTTAGGCTAGGTGGGGCGACATGAAAAATATACGCATGAAATATAATGGGGTTAAAATAATGCTAACCCATGTGGTGAGCTTGTGTATGCTGGGGCTGCATAAAGCCGTCTTTGTGGATGAATCGGTTTTATTGTCATTTGGTTGGTGTGTGGTTATGATATTTCTGAACTGTGTGTAGCTCTTGGATTAATACAAAAACATGCACACACACTGGGAAAACCACACAGTGAAGGCTGTATTATAAAGTGCTCGTTTTTTTCACAGTGTTTGTGTGTTTGTTTGTGTGTGTTTGTGTGTGTGTGTGTGTGTGAGACCATATTCTTGGACAGTCATTCCGAGAACTGGTTGCCTTTAACACTGTGCTCACTCTGCATTTCTGACAGGCTTCTGTGATTTAAAGTGCGTCTGTGTGTGTACATGCTGAGCTTCATGCCTGTGCAAATCTGTCCTTGTACTTTTTAGGACTAGTCTGAAAGGTGCCGCTCAAAAACCCCAAGATATTGTGCCCTTTAGCAAGGGCACTAAACCATAATCTGCTTCTGTCAGTCTCTTTCAGTCTGTAGAGAAACAAGACCTCAGTGGCTCGAGCTAATCATGTCTAGTGAAATAAATACAGGTATGAACACACACTCCATACGTTTAGAGCCGCTTCCTTGAAAGTGACCTTGTCCTGTTTGAAACACTCTGGAGGCCTTCTGGCTCTGTACAGCTTGATTACTTATTGAGTACTCTTAAAATGACATTGATCACACAATCTGTAATTTCATGGAGAGAGAGAGAGAGACGTAATTAAGGCAGTAACAAATGCAGCATTTAGCTGGGTTGAAAGGAACCCTGGAGTGGTTTGTTCCACAGGTGAGAACAGAGAGAGAACAGGTTTTGATGGATGAATTCAGGTTGTGACAAGTGAGTAGCATGAGTAAGAATTATTTTTAAACTAGGTATATTTAAATTGACTTTAAAGTGCCTTCCTCACAGGGGTGAATTATTAAGCACAAGAGTGCTTGTTGAATCTACTTCATGGCAGCATACAACCTAAAAACAAGTATGCCAATACTTTAATCTTTAAGGAAAATGCAAGAAAACTTGAGTGCAAACTTTATTATACACTGTTAAAATACAGCAAAAACTAGGGCACTAGGTAGAGTTGTAAGATTCTTTTATGCTCTACCACATGTAGGGTGCAAACAACGTTTATTGGAAGGCATTTGGGAATCAGCTTAACTTGAAGATGGTGGATCGATCTGAAATAATAAGATTGTTTGATAAAATCATGATGTTGGAAAAGAAAATTGTCAGGGAACATCATACAGCATGGATAAGAAATATGTGAGTGGAAAATATGTCAAATCTGATCTGCTACCTCTCTGCATTTCAGACTGATATTGTGTAGGACTGAACAAGGATCAAAATGCACTTAAGCTAATTGAATCTGGGAATATATAAATGAGACTCACCTGCGTGTGAGATAAATGGATGCTCAGCTCGGTGGCAGGGTGACTCTGTCGCCATCGCTACACCCCAGTGGGACATTTTTCCAGACATTAGGAGCAGCAGAACCAGGAAGCGGGCCGGGCCGAATCCCGAAACACGGGGCGCCATCGGCCTCACCGAGACTCAACACACTGCGGTTAGAGGCAGCCAACACAGCACTGCGCATCTGAGACCTACAGAGACAGGGGGGAGGGGGGGCAAAGTATGAGCAAGTATGTGGATGATGGTTTATTAGTCTTGACCCTCCTATACTGTAGTATTCACTACTTAGCAATTTCTCTCCATTGACCCATGCTGTGTCTTTAGAGAGCAATACCACTGTAATATTTATATTAAAATAAGGAAAGGGGGGACACCACCTTTACAGTTCAATTTTTCCAAAAGCACTCATTTGTTACACATTTATTAACACTTTTACTCAACACTCAAAATGACCTGAACATCATCTCTGTAATATACACTGAGTTGCCAGGTTACTATTTACTACCCAACAAAATGGCTCATAATATAGCACCTACGTTTCTACCCATCAAAGAAACCACAGTCCTTCCATCTTAGTTTCTTTTGGTCCTGAATTCAGAGGTCAAAGTTCAACTGGATAAAGATGCGTCAAAGGGAAAGTAATCACTACTAGAGGCAAATGTGTCTTTCACACCCTGCGTCCTTTCCCCTTCAGTGAACTGTTTTTTTCCCGCTGGGCGAATTTTATTTTGGTCTGACTCTTGCTTTATCTGAAAAAGATTAGAAAATCTGAAATGCTACATCTAATGCAGAAATTTTGGCACCTCTGAAACAGACACGCTGTTTGGCTGTGATAGATCAGCCAGAGCAAAAACTTTCATAATTATGTCTATATTGTTACTATATATGTCACTAATTAGGTAGGTAAATGAAAAATAATCTAGATACAAAGCAATAGAGTGAACAGTGTATCACAGAGCAGGACTGTCTGCTTTTTCATCACATTTTTGTGGTAGTTTAAAGGCAGAAGGAAATGGTCCACAGTGACACCCTGGTAAGAAAGAAGTCAGTTGAAAGAAGTCAGAACTAGTGATGCTCTACAATCAGCAGGGAATTTCATTCCCTCATTGCACTTGGCCAGACAGAGGGTTAAAATAATTCTACCTAGCAGTGTGTGTGAAGGTGTGTTTGGAATCATCAATGGTCACTCAGTTTAATGAGGCTCAGCTCTCAAAGAAGGCTCAAGTCAAAAGTAAACAAGAGCCTTGTTTTTGTATATGAAACCAAACTGCTGGGTTGACATTAACATCTCATTTAGTAATTGGCCGCACATGTCCCAGTTATTGCAACCAAAGCGTATGGTTTTGGGTGCGTGCAAGATAGTCCCTGTTTTGTATAGTATCCTGAGTTTTGCATAAACGGCTAGATAATCCAATGATATGAAATCAAGATCATGATAAATGATGCCACAGTGCCCTAAGTATCACAAATATGGTCAATGTTTTACTTTACAATGGTTTACTTTTCCTTGTTTTTTTTTTGTTTTTTTTTTAATTTTGTAGGTGTTAAATAAAACTTTACCTACACCACCGATTTTCTCTTATGTTAGCCAACCTAATTATAACAATACACATAAAGGAAATGTCATCAAGTAACATCAAGTGATTTTTACCAAATCATCTACCTCTAGTATATGAAAGTGTTGTGAGTAGAGGAACATCTTTTTTAGTCAGGTCTTTTTTAAAAATTTATTCATCAGTAATCAGAGAAGCCCCATGGTGTCTTTTTCAGAGGAGACCTGAATATCAACAACAAAGAAATGAAAAATTAATAAGGAATTAAAACTGACAGCAGATAGGACGTTAAACAAAAACACGTTAATGAATGATACAATCTTGGAAAACATATGTAAATTAGAGTAAACAATCTCAAATAAAAGGGACATAAAAGCTAGAAGCAATGATTCATCTTCAGTTACTGCTTCATCCTGCTCAGGGTTGTGAGGTGGCAACGCTGTCCGCTGAACAACCATTCCAAACATTAAACCCAAAAATACTTCTAATACAATCAGGAAGATTTAATAAAACATATGTAAATTAATATAATAGATCATATAGCCAAAAATCAAAGTTAATTAAGTTGGACAATCATTAAGTGCTTCCATATCTGCTGAGGATTTGCTGAAAAGAGGTCTTATTGAAATGATTGAATGAGCACGAGCCTTGGTCTCTGAGCTGTCATCTCTTATTTTTTTATGATTAGCATCCTCACTGACAGATGTTCAGTGTTATATTAAGACATGCAGCAGAATCCACATGTGGCCTGAAACAAGGAATGAAAAAAGGAAATAGTAATAAGAGTTACTTAAAGAGTAAACAGTTTGGGAACATACAGCTGTTGAGATTTGACTCTCTGAACCTTTTTACTTTGATCCTTTCAGCCCAGTACTATGAATCTGTAGAATGGCCTGTACCTTTAATTCTATGATATACACACCAAAATGGAAAAACACCAACTGGTGATCTTCAAAGGCCCAGTGAGGATTTGTATAGTATCATATAGTCGCGTAGTAAGATATTGTGTTCTTTAAAGTGTCTTTGCCCTCAGAGATCAATAAAGTTCCCAGTATGATAACTTTAAAAGTCAGTACAGGGTTTTAGAGAGTGACAAATAAACAGGGCTTGCTGTTTTGCAATCAGGGACATGTCTGGGGGGGTCTTAGAGTGGCACTGGCCCCCATCAAATTCTGACTGGCCACCACATGTGCGCCCCTCCTGAAAGTGGCAGTTGATAGGTTAATGGGTTGTCAGTTATGTACCACTGACATTTTAATTAGCGCTCTTAATGGCCATGAAATTTTAAACCGGAACCTTTTGTCCAAATCTGACCTGAATCTTACCACCACCAGCCGGAGACAAAATAAAACACAATATGGAGCCTTTTAATGTGACACCCATTAAAAAGGAAATGAATAATTAATGTCACTCAAACCCACCAAAAATCAAGCAACATTTTAGGTTTAAATTTCACTTTAACTAATTTATCCATTGATCGATGTATTCGAAAAAAAAGAATATTCTTTTAATGCAAAATACTGTCTAATTTTTTTAAAAAAATGCAATGCACAGTGGGATATCGAATGTTTTTGGCAGGGGTGAGAATGGTAAAAATTTGCCTTGTGTCAACCTTCAATTTAAATTTGAATGCTAGTAAAAAGCTTGAATCAGTGCAAGCTTATTGATGTCTTTGTGACTCACTGTTTAAGGCTATGAGTTAGAGATCAGGTGGTTGTGTGTTCAAATCCCAACACCACCAAGATGCCACGTTTAGGTCCTTAAGTAAGACCCTCTGCTCAGTTGTATCCTTCCTCAATTGTAAGTCTTTTTTTTAAAGCATCAGCCAAATGAGCAAATGTAATGGATTAAGTGTTATTTTATACCATGTAAGATACTACAGTACTTTACTGTGAATATGTTTTATAGTTATTTACTGTAAATGTTACAGTATTTTGCTGGCTACCCTGCTGCAGCTACAGTCATTTTTTTACTGTGTAAACATAAAATTTATTATTGAACAATGGCCCCCATGTTTAATTCTGTTCCACTCCTGCGTCCCTCCTTCTGAAATTGGTCTGTACACACCATTCTTTGCACTGACAGTCTAGCTCATGAGAATACTAATGCGCTAACATTTTACCCTCAATAAAAAAAATCTAGATTTTTATGAATATGCAAATTGAAAATGCCTTGCCTCCTTCGCCTGTATCACCTGCCTGTCTGGCACTCCCAGTTTTATCAAAGAACACACTTTTACAGACTGCAAACAAACCAATTCTCATACAAAACACATTTTTAATCAGCCATGCTCTTCATTTCATGACCTTCAGCTTATTTAATTGCTTAATTTCTGCTACACTATAGTCAGTATACTTGTATACTGTATATATACACTCAGTGTCCACTTTATTAGGAACTATGTTAAGCTACAGTGTGTACATTTTCACCTAAACTTCTTTTTCCAATCTTCAACTGTCCTGTGTGGGTGAGCCTGTATGTATTCTAGCTGCAGATTCCTCTTCCTGGCTGACAGGAGTGGAAACTGATGTGGGTTCGGCCTGTTTTGCATTCTGAGCTGCTTTTCTGATCACCACGGTTGTAAAGAGTAGTTTTTTGAGTTACCGTAGCCCTCCTGTGAGCTTGAACCAGTCTGGCCATTCTTCTCAGACCTCTCTCATCAATAAGGCGTTTCTAACATCAGAACTGCTGCTCACTGGATGTTTTTTGTTTTTTGCACCATTCTGTGTAAACTCTAGAGGCTGTTGTGGGTGAAAATCCCAGGAGATCAGCAGTTTCTGAAATACTCTAGCTGATCTAGCACCAACAATTATGCCATGGTCAAAGTCACTGAGATCACATTTTTCCCCATTCTGATGTTTGATGTGAACATTTACTGAAGATGTTTCATGTGAACATTAACTTGATCTGCATGATTTTATGCATTGCACTGCTGCCACATGATTGGATGACTGGATAATGGTATGGATGAGAAGGAGTAGGGGTTCTTGTACTTAAACGTGGCCTGTGAGTGTATATATTTCTGTTCTTTATCCAAGGATAAGGTTCAACATTAATGTAGCCTTAAGTAATACTAACTCCATTCAGTAATAAGTCAACTACATCACTCTTGCTGTCAGAATCATCCGATTTCATGCTGCTTGAATCTTCAGGCACTTATCTAAGTGTGCATGCTTGGGCAATAGTACACTTCTATACGTTTCTCCTAAAATACACACACTTGATTTATTTCTTTCACATACCAAGGTGCCATGGGGCCTACAGGGCAAGGTCTCTCCTGATGTGAGCCCCAGACTGTTCAAGATGAAATGTACAACATGATTTCACCAGGGTAATGTAAAGTGTTTGGATTATAGGGTTGCCAAACTTGTCAGACAAAAATCTCACCAACTCTTTATACTTCAGAAATTTCATTCCTATTCCTGACAGCTGAGATGAACAGGGGCAGACGTGGAGGAGAATGTCACTGAAATCAATCAAGGTAAAGCTGTTCTCATCAATTTTCACACCATAGAAAGCATAACATGCATGTGGGGAGACTTATGGAGTTATCTCTCATGAGATTTACAGGGCTGAGGAAAGTTGCAGATTTTACGAATTGGAAATGCAGATATCTCGCCATCCAAACATTTTAAGATACTTCTTCACCTCTCTGTACGCTCTGTAAGTTAGTATTAAACTCCACAATAACACAACCTTTAATGAAGTAAGCATATTTCTTTTCATATTATTCAACAACTTATTAAGGAAACCCTTACTGAAAAATATATAGCATGTTCTGGGCATCTTTTCTTTGCTCTCTAGCAAATGTTGAACTGCATACTGAGTTTACAGGTACATTCAGCTGTAATACATCAGAAAATGTATTAATATGCGTTTTTGGTTAGTTGGAGGTGTGTTTGTGGGCAGAGATTTTTTCCATGAATAATGTGAAGGCATTTTTTGCTCTTTAGCAGGTGCTGGGATTTATAAATAAGTGACATGTACATATAGATTTTTTTTTCTTTTAGTGTGCAGCAAAAAAGGCTCTTACACAGTAGGTGCAGTAGTCTATTTTTTCTTACTAGTACAGATAACCTAGAAAATATGTAAAACATGAAAAAATAATTGTTTAAGTAATGCCATCAGCACAAGTGTATTATGTGGCTGAGCCATATTGCTTGTCTGTGTTAATGGGCCTCCTGTCAGTCATTTTGTAGACCCTCGTAAACAGCCCTTCACTCCACACCCATCTCAGTCTGTTCGGAAAGGAAAACATGGCAGAATCCAGTGCACCTAGTGCAAATAATAATAAGCCATAATAATAATAATAATAATAATAATAATAAGCCAAAAATGCTATGCTTCCAAAAAAAAAAGGGAATGACATGAAAGATAGTACTACTAGAATATTGGTAGTGCTTTTTATGATTTTTATCATTTAGAGAGCCAGGTAAGGTAATGCTTTTATAAACCACCTTCATAGAAATATATGTAATACTAGAAAACTACATCAAACTCCCAAGCACATAACAATGCTAATGTTAACACTGGTAGTGATGGTCAACTGAAAAACTCATGGAAGCTCATTACAAATAAAAACAGTACAGAGAACCCGCTCGACCATTCTCAGAGCAGCAAATCAGTATGTGTCAAATTTCTGATATTTATACACTCATGGGCAAAAAAATGGACAAGCCCAAAATTGCAAAATATTAAGTTTTTAATGTTCTTAACAACAAATCATTGTTGTTACCATAACCAAATAATGACTAATCTTTTAAGGAAAAAAACATCCCAGAGGATATTTTTGGAAAATTTTGCACACCCAGACATGTTAGTATGAATTTTACATCAAACATTTTAATCATTATCATGATTTTACTTTTGCATACAAGAAGACTATATAAGTGAATTTCCCTGTTTCTAGCTTTTCCCCAAACAAACAGTTCACTGCAGCAAAAGTAAACGAGCAAATGTTGGTGCAGGAGTGCATTTGTTTAATTCTTGCTGATTTTATGACCAGTGATTTGTTGTTAAGACCATTAAAAGCTTAATATGTTGCCTTTTTTTTTTTTTGCCCAGGAGTATAGGTTCTAAGTTGGCTATCAAGCAGTTGAATGCCTTAGTGGGCAAAACCACAGGTCAGGCAAAATTGCTAACACCATCAGCCATATAATTGAACTCTTCTAGCTGTAGATTCTGGAGGTGGAGCTTTGTGTTCATAAGTGAGAATGGGAAGCAGGTGCAATGAGTTAAAAAAAAAAAACAAGGTTACAGTGTTGTTGTACTTCATCTACTTAACCACTAGGGCTGCAGTCTTGACTAATCTTGACTAATGCACCTTTAACTTTTTAAGGTCACATGATTAGGTTGCATAATTTTTTTCATGACAACACTGACAAAAATGACATCATTCTAAGAGATAAAATCAACTTCTGTCAAATCAACTGCTGGCTTGAACCTTCTGTCTGTTTTTGTCTGGTGTTAACAGACTACATAGTAAATGCAGATATATAGTAAGTTAAATTTATTATAAAAATTCACTCATTTTTATTGTTAAACAACAACATTTCTCTTGCATATTTTTGTCATGAAGAATCTGAATAAAGAAAAATCATAATTTTCTTATTCACAAGGCATACACTGAGGTAGTTTTCTATCTCATGACACCTTAATGTGTGATTTGAATGCTTATTTACACTAGAATCTCTTTATCTGATAATGATATAAATGTGATATCATTATTTGAGCTAAACCCACAAACAACAAATCCATGTCTTTTTGTAAATTTCCCACTACAGTACATTAGACTATGACCTCTACTGTGACAGAATACACACCATACCATAGAAATACTTTCTCCAGAAATACACACAGACAGCAAATGACCGACATAACTGCTTTAGTTATAGATGCAGGATGTAGCGAATGCATTATATGCACATTGGTGTATTTGCCTTACACAATCACCCATACACGAATACTAGAAACAGGCACAAATAGACAAACACACTGATAGATGAACCATGCAAAAGCCCATTAGGTATGTGTCTGTGTGCTAATGTGCCCCTGGGCTAAATGGAGCCTGACATGCAGCTGCTTTCTAAGAAGCAATAAGGAATCTAACTTAGAAAACAGAAGGAAGTTTATGCTAACAAACAGCCAGTAAAGTTTCTGATGGTCATTATATACTATAGCGTATCATTATCCACATCATCTATATCAGCATCTATATCTACATCATCTATATGGCTCAATTATCACCTCAGAGCTTTACGTTTATAATGCTTGGAGATCAAGAGATTCTAGGTCTGAATTAGCAGCCATGGCTGTACAATAAGTCTATAAACATTGTGTATATATGTAAATTATGCAAGTCTAGGGCTGAATTAGCAGGCATAACTGTTTTCAGAGCTTAGATATACTTTTGTTCAGATATCTATTAAAAAAAATTATAATCAGGGAAACACACCAGCAAGTCTGTTTGACATTTCTGAACAACATATTTTGAGGTGAGCTTTGAATGTCTCCACATATACAATGCTTCATTGAACAATGCTAATCACTGGCTCTTGTTAACCAGCACAGAATGCCCAAAAGTCTGTCGGGAGATTTGTGGTTTACTTTTTATTTCTAAATCTTATTTCTATCACTTTTCTAAACTCGTAAGTAGAGATGCATCGATACCGTGTACCGTCCTATACTGTGCTTATTCGCTTGAACTTGTACTCTTAAAAACGCTCTGATAGCATCCATCCATTTTCCATATTGCTGATCCTACAGATGGTTGCAGGGGAGCCTGGAGCCCATTTGGAAATGCCAATCAGCATACAATGCATGTCTTTGGACTGGGGGGAGGTAACCAGAGCACCCGGAAGAAACCCCCGAAGCACAGGGAGAGCATGCAACACACACACACACTTCCTTTCCCTTCCATTCATGGCACAGTGAGCTCATTTTTCCTGAATACGGTTGCTGATACTGATCTACACGCTCAGGTCAACTGCCATCACGCAGCTATTAAATATCTATTAAATATATTGTTTAAATACCATTACATCTTAAACATAAAACTGAGGAGTTCACAGCTACCACCAACATAGTAGGTTACTAAATATCGGAATCAGTATCAATGGATATCAAAACAATGTACTCGTACCTGTACTCTGTGTGAAGAAAATAAGCTAACTATTGTTGTATTATTCATACATTTAGTCAGCCTGATGTGAAAAACACCAAATTATGCACCATGCCATAAGGTTTAACATATGGTAACTGCCACAAAAATTGAGTTTGCATTGACAAAAATAGTGACGTTTACATTAGTGTCTATGAGCACCTGTAGCCTTGCAGTGTACTGGAGTAGATTGTAAAGCCTAACGCTACACGGAAACAAAATTACATGGTTCTTTGAAAACTTGGCTATTGTCATTTATACAATTAGTATTTTTTTTGTGGAAACGGGGTTTAGTAATCAAAACTCCTGCGTCAACAAAAAAAAAAACAACAACAGAGCTTTACAGCAGCTGACTTTAGATAATTTTACGCTACATTAGGATCTTAGATCCAGTGCAAAACTTAAAAAAGCATCTGGACACTAAATATATCAAGCAACTCCAGGATTTTTTTGCCTCCTTGTTGTTACTGAAACACCACAGTCTTCTATATGTAATCTGCATTTGCAGATTACATATAGAAATTCTATATGTAATTCTATATGTAACAGATATGTTATTTCTTGGTGTATTTACGTTAGATGTGCTATGACAACTGGTTATAGGAAGCTTTTTCCTGACATTTAATTCCAATAACTAGCAGTAATTAGCAGCACCGTTGCTATATATAATTTAGGAACTGTTTGGTGTAGAGACTTGCATTTTGTCACAGAGATACGTGGCTTACAAATCCAATCGTAGCTTCACAGTTTAGCAGGATTTTTTTCTTTTTCTTTTAATATATCTTGACTCCACAAAGGTTTTGTATTTTTTTCTTTATTTGTTTGATTTTTATAGTTTTACTATAAACATATATGAACATATCTGTGCTGAGCAGTGAAAATGATGTAAACCACCATATATCTAATCGGGTTATCAAAAACACTCAAATTAGGTGTAGACCCTTGAAGGTCAAAGATGAGGTCTTAGCATTAAGCACTGCTGTGCAGTTCTTGGTAAACTTGGAATTTTCTAGGCCTGACAGAGGGAATAAGATTAAGACTGTATCAAAGGATTCAGCTCAGAGAACAATATAGCTATATATACTATGCAACACTAAAAGGATAAACACTATAGAGAATAAAAATGTCTGCAAGGTTAGTGCAACCTACACAAACCAACATATTGTATATACTGACATCTCTAAGCAAACAGAATGTAGGAGGATCCTAGTTTTATTTTTCTTACTACAGAGCTCTTCGGAAGCCTATGAATGGTAAGGAAGCTGCTGGTTTATAGTCTTTAA
Organism: Pangasius sanitwongsei; assembly: GCA_037576675.1. Classification (NCBI taxonomy): domain Eukaryota; kingdom Metazoa; phylum Chordata; class Actinopteri; order Siluriformes; family Pangasiidae; genus Pangasius; species Pangasius sanitwongsei. Next base: position 12,831,639 of record CM075024.1, read on the forward strand.
GGAAAACAGACTTTTCTGTTTTCTTGTATTATTTCACACAAAAAGAAACCTGCTACGGACTCAGTGTCACATGTAACTTGTGTATTCCTCCATGTTTGCACAGATAGATTCTTATGGTGGTGTTTAAACACGCTTGAGCGAGACAGACACACAAGCATTGTACAACCCCAGATTTTACACAACACCGGCACCAATGAGGACCCCCTGCAGGGCTATTGAACACATCTCAAGGCTACTGAAGGGAGAATTACATGACCACAATCACCACTCAGCAGCAGCCAAAATCGATTGCAACCATCTCCAACACCGACAAACACAAGTCCTGAGACTGAAACAGAGAGAGGTTTTTTTTTTCTTCTTCTGCCAGATTGAAGATGCATTTGGAACATCTGCTCCTGGAAGAGAAAAACACAATGCCGTCTAATTCAGACTGCCTGCGAGCATCAGAAAACACGATGCATTTTCATAAATGCATTTTCATCCAGCCTTGGTTGGCTTGAGTAAGGCTCAGCTGGCAGATCTGAATTACGTCCATCCGCAATGATCAGAAATTATTCAGTGAATAATGAGCTGGCAGTGAGAGAAGCACTGGGCTCAGGCTCTACACCTGTGAATATGAAATAATGGGACGTGGAATTAATAACAGGCTGCTGTTTTCTTGACTGTTACTGATCTGATTCTCACTGCTCAAACCATCACTCATCTTCTCATAATAGGATATTTGATAGCGTTTTAATGGTCATACAATGTGCATCTCAATGAATACTAAACATGCAAACTTAATCATGATTTAAAAAAAGTAATAACAAACGTGTTAGCTTTAGAAGGTAAAGCTAAGAGCTGATTATTAGCAACAGCTTATTCTCAAATAAGCTAAAGATAAACAGGAGCTTGAAAACATTTAGAAATTGTATACTTGACCCTTGATAATACAATATCTTGGATATGAGCATTTTTCATCAGCAAAGCAGTTTTAAGTCAATTCTGATATTAGAATTTCCCTGTAGTGACAGTTTAATAATGAGCTGACACTGAGGCTTTCAGCTCTACACCTAAAATATGAAATAATGAAACATGGAATTTATAACAGCTTATATAAGCTTTTTTCAAGACTGTCAAGCCATCTTCACTCAACTCATCAAGAAAGGCTGTTTGAAGACTCAGGCAGTACTGATTTCATTTTGAAACTACCTGAAATTAATTAATTACTACACATCTTTTATTTGGACTAACAATGTTATTGTGTCCTGTATCTGGCCAATGAAAATATATTTGAACATATATATATGAACACTGCTATATTATTCCAGTATGTAATATATGTGTATAGTGGTATACGATTATGTGTGAACCCTGTGGCTGAAAACCTAAAATTGTGCTTTTCCACCTAACATACTTTGAGGCCTCAACTTTAAGAAACCGTAAATTTATTTTACTGTTATTTAAACATTATATTTTACTATATTCACTGTTATTTAAATGTTTTTTTATTTACTATTTACCCTTAGTTTAACAAATATGATGGTAAAATCAGTCAGTCTGACTAAAGATGTCTAGAACCTGGCTAGCTTAGTGTAATCTCCTCACACAATGAATGTCATGCTTGGATCAAGTTCAGTTTGTAATCAGATACCGCTTGTTAAAATGTCCATGATGCTCCTGCGATGCAATTGGAATGGAAACTTTAAATGCAGTTTTCTCCCTTTTCACTTTTAGGAGTAACCAGACTAAGTTAAAAAAAAAAGAAAACTTATGGTTGAGATACATGTGAAAGAGAAAACCAGGAAAATCAGCTTTCAGAACAATACATAGTAGAAAATGTCAAGATTTTAACATATGAAGGGTTTTCCCAGACCACCACACATATTTTATTTGATTCAATACAGTACCCTGATGAAACTGAACTGAAATTTACGAAAAAAAAAAAACAAACAATTGTCAATACAGTAATTGTCAATACTCTAACAACCTTTACTGGAAAGACCTACTGAATATTAGACATAGTTATCAGTTATAATTATCAGTTAAATCCTAGATCCTAAAATCCTAAAGTGTTCACATTGAGAAATTGAGCTCTAATATGTGCATGCGAGAAAAAAATCAGTAGAACTGAACCTTATGATTATTAGCCAGAAATGTGGGCAGGTTGTGGACACTAGGAAACGCTACACTGGAAAAAGGGAATATAGTACCTACCAAAAAATACTGGAATGGCAAGGCTAATTCCCTTGTTTTTACTGAAACTGAAAACTGAAAACTTTTGAGTTTGAGATCAAAAGATGATTATGAGATGGTAGATCAGAATTTCAGCTTTCATTTCCTGATATTTACATCTAGATGTGTTAAATACCTTAGAACACAGCACATTTGGTGGCAGACCAGCCAATTTTAGTTGAAGAAAAGTATTACTCTTAAAGTAAATTAAAGAAAATAACACTTAATAATTGGTTGCATGTAACTTGCTTGCGATAATTGCATCAAGTCAGCGACCCAGTGACACCACCAAACTGTTGCATTCTTCTTTTGTGATGCTCTTCCAGGCTTGCACCACAGCTTCTTTCAGTTGTTGTTTGTTTTTGGGGGTTCTCCCTTCAGTCTCCTCTTCAGGAGGTGAAATGCATGCTCAGTTGGGTTAAGGTCTGGTGATTGACTTGATCAGTCTTAAACCTTCCACTTTTTTCCCCTGATGAAGTCTTTTGTTGTGCCGGCAGTGTGTTTTGGCTCATTGTCTTGCTGCATGATGAAGTTCCACCCAATTAGATTGGATGCATTTCTCTGTAATTGGCATACATAATGTTTCTGTAGACTTCTGAATTCATTCTGCTGCTACCATCATGAGTTACATCATCAATAAAGATGTAAAAGTGAACCCGTTCCAGAAGCAGTCATTCAAAGCCCAAGCCATGACACTACCTTCACCGTGCTTGACAGACGAGCTCTTATGTTTTGGATCATGAGCAAATCCTTTCTTTCTCCACACTTTGGTCTTTCCATCATTTTGCTAGAGATTATCCTTTGTTCCAGAACTTTTGTGGCTCATCTCTGTATTTCTTTGTGAATTCCAATCTGGCCTTTTATCTTACTGCTGATGAGTGGTTTGCATCTTGTAGTATGGCCTCTATATTTCTGCTCTCAAACTCTTCTTCGAAGGGTGGGTTGTGATACCTTCACCCCTGCCCTGTGGAGGTTGTTGGTTTCTGTCATCAGCTGCTGTTGTTTTTTCCTTGGCCGACCTGTTCGATGTCTGGTTGTTAGAACGCCAGTGGTTTCTTTCTTTTTCAGGACATTCCAAATTATTGTATTGGCTATGCTCCATGATTGTGCAATGGCTCTGATCAATTTTCTCTCTTTTCTCAGCTTCAAAATGGCTTGCTTTTCTCCCACAGATCGCTCTCTGGTCTTCATGTTGGTTTATTCTTTTTTAACAACAAATACAGTCTTCACACAGGGTTCATACCAAGAGTAGACTTTCAGAGCTATTAATCGATCTATCAGGACACACCTGGGCAACAAGAAACACCTGTCAGTCACATGTTCCAATATTTTTGATCACTTGAAAAATGAGTGGGTTCAAACAAAAGGTGCCAAGTTCTAAGTTGTTTAACACATCTCGATGTAAATATCAGGAAATGAAAGCTGAAATTCTGATCTGAATAAGGACATCTCATACTCATCTTTGGATCTTAAACCCAAATGTCTTCAGTGTGCAGCAAAAAAAAAAAAAATAAAAAAATAAAGAGAATTGGCCTTGCCATTCCAATACTTTCAGAAAGATGTATGTGATTGGTCAGATTTAAGAGAACATATTATGTATAGTTTACATAAAAATATCATGTTTCTCATTAAAATTAGATTTCATTGCTTATACTAAATTTAATTTAAACAGGTTTCTAATTGCTAGTTTTATTAATTATGTAGAGTGTGTGTGTGATATCAAATCACATACTATTAACGTGATCCAATTACATTATAAAATCTTGTGAGACTGTTGGCACTGACAGAAAGAAATAACTATAGTAGAATGAAATTAACCTGATTTGTTCATGTGTGGCATGAGAGCAAAGTGGGCAACATTGCCCCATTACAACACCAGTGACCTGGGTTTGATCCTGAGGTCAGGTGAGCGTTCAGGGTTTGAATTAAGTAAATTCACTGAAGTTATTTTTCAGCATACAACTGGAATGAAGAATAAAGTAAAACTGAAAACACGAATTTTGAGCCAGAATCCAGTTTCTTACTTCCTGAGGACATTTGGTAAAACAATGTGCCTCTGTTGAAACAGTGAACAGTGTGGGTGTACAGTAACTGCTCTGTGTGTGAACACCCCTTACATCTGATGGAAATTCTCCTTAAACATTAGATCAGAGCAGATAAACATAGACCTACACAGGCAGAGTGATTTTGTGTCTTTGCTCACAACTTTTCTACAGTGAGGTCAATGGCATAATATAAATTCACATAAAATAATAAAATAGTTTAATAATTATTAAAAAAAACTGCTAAGTGTGAATGAAAAGGGAGTGAGTGGTGGATGTGAGTTGAATAAAGCACTACAGATATGTCTGATATCTCTGCAGCATGTTTGGCAGCCAGTAAACATTGACCGTATCTACAGAAAAACACATTTTCCACTAGCATAGCTTCCACTGTTCATATTTTTTCTCAGCCCGACAGACCCATTCTCATCTAAAATCTAAAAACTCACTGTTGCAGGACCACAGCATTCAGTCTGATAACAAAACATTGTTCCAACAGAATAAACCCTGGAATAGACGACATCTGTCAAACCAGGCATACATCCCATATTCAGTTTTCACATCACCATGACTGCTTAACCTTTAATCAAAATACTATCATGTTCAAAAAGGTAGTCACTGGGTAGGATTGTGTGATTATCTAAAGCTGCAGTCAACTCCAGAATTAGTGGCAACCTTGGAAACGTTAAGGAAAAATGTCTCTTAAATTCAGATCACAGGATTTCAATAGGTTTCAAATCCAGTGACTGAGATAGTCATAACAATATATATATATATATATATATATATATATATATATATATATAGATTTTTTATGTATTTCTGGGCTGATGTGGAAGTACAGTTTATACCCTGCTGTTTCTTTGTCTTGTGGCAAAGTCTTGCATGTTTTAACATGAATTTTCAATTCATTTTTTCATGATCTCCAAGACTGTTGTTTCATGTATACTGGAAAAAAAAAAAGATTTTGTGCTTTAGTAAAGTGTACATGATACAATTTTGAATGTCTATCAATTTAAATGTTTTTGGTTCAACTAAATAATAACAAGTAAGTTTAAAATGCTTAAAAATAAGCACATATTGGTTAATTAAAGTCAATTATAAATAATTAAGATTTTGTTGCCTGAGGTTCTGACTGTGCATGCCCAATGTTTTTTGATGGCATGAGGGCAGCCATTTTCTCCATCTCAGCACATTGCTCCTGTGGTGGGGGTGTGGCTAATGAGCTAGTTTTGCATATGGGTCTGATGAACTTTAAACTGCTTTAATTTTGAGTGTTATGGAAGGGTTCTTTTCAATATTTCCTGTTTTGTGTTGGGTTTAAGGCCTAGAGCTATTGTGTTATGAAATGTTATTCAATTCAATCAAGTGTTTCAGTAAAGTTTCCTTAGTTCGCTCTCTCTGTGTTTCTCAGTCAGCTGTACAGTATGTGTGTGCAGGACTAGGTGACGTAGTAATGTTGGTCTTTGCTAGTCTAGTGTATGTTCTCATTAGAGTACTACTTTTGGTTAGTTTGAGCAGCTTAAGGTGTTATTAGTTCTCTAGCAGTAGTAATGGTCAATGAAGTTTGTTTTACTTTAAAATAAAAGCAAATGCAAATAGTTGCCAAATTTTATAAAGTAAATTTTAATGATTATATTTCAGTGTAATGCATCTAGATTAAATTAACTTTACTCATGACAGTTTATTTGTGACTCCATCTGCATTATTTATTCAAGTGGATCAAGCAGAATGTGATTAGATGGAGTTAGAATTACTCACTTGAAGTAAACTCAACTTGACATAATCAAGCTATTATAACTGAAAAACAATGAGGAAACATTACTACAGATGTACATATAGACAAGTTAAATTCACATAAGACTTAAAATAAAATAAAAAAATTCAATTCAATAAGACATTTTTTTTTCAGTGTATGTCCTGTTCTGTTTGTTTGTTTTTCCCTATGACTGTAATTTGGGCTTTTAATCATGGAATACCCTTGTTTACTGCTGTCTTGACCCCTTCTCTGATGATTAATAAACCCCACATTCTGAGTACACAATTGCATCTTGCCTGACCTCACCACCTCAGCTACTTGTTACAGTAACAGTGGAGTTAATTAGTGCAATAAAACTACTGATGATGCTCAGGAGAATGTATTATGATGCCTTACACCACAGCACTGTTGAAATCTCAAATCTGATTCTTCAGAAGATGAGTAATTTTCTAAAATAGCAGCTCTGACAATAGTGCATGCATTAATTCAAATCACAGATTTATACGAATGTGCTTGTTCTAATACATTGTCATTCCCATAAGGACATAATAACTCACGCCTCCCGGTCATGGATTATTTTCCTATAACAGCCTGTCCTGTAGAGTTTCATTCCTTATATGTACCATAAAACTGATATCTTCATCTCTAACATAAATGATGAACCTTGGTAGTGTCTCATTTGAGACTTCCTTTAACCATTAGTGTTCCAGTTCTGCTTTGATAATTTGAGAACTGTTTAGAAGTCTAAATGAGACAAAAACGACAAACATTAAAAAAAAATGGGGCAAACATTAACTTGGGACCACAAACACTTCCTAAAACATCGTCTATCCCAGCAGACCAGTCCTGAATGGAACCCAGTAAGAGTGAAATGTCGGGTTTTATTGAATTAACACACAATAGGAATAAAAAAAGTTTTTTTCAGTCATTGGGTTAGGAACAGCAGATTTGCAATCTCGCCTGCTCACAAGAATCTATCTGACTTCATATGAGTTGGAGTGGGAAGAATCCTTTGCCAATTTGGAATTGGCAATTTGTGAGAACGTGTTGGATGGGAATGCTTCTGGTGCGGCTGGAGTAAAGTTGCCAGAGACGGGCAGCCATAATTGCAGGCTGGTTAAGAAAACAACGCTGCTTAAAAGCTGACATATTGAAGGCTGTGTTAGTCGGTGCGGAGGAATTTGAGGGCTGCTAAAGAGGGATGACCACAGACAGAGTCCAATTTAAATCTGGGCCAGACAACCCAGCAATTTCAGCCTGTCACACCCTAAAGCTCCCAAAGCTCCCCAGTCCACTTTCTTATTTTGAACTGTCTATTTCTCTCCACTGGCTCTGAAAGAAATGGACAACTGGATTTCCCTGGCTGAACGCGCAGATTGACACACAGAAACAACGCAGCATTTCCAACAGTGCGGAAAAAGCAAAGGCACTGTATCTTTGTGGCTTCTTTCTGAGGGAGCAGTACTGCCCTAAACCCTTTCTCTCTGCCCTCAAGGTCACATATGGAACGCCAAACCCAGAACCACAGCCTGAAGCCTGAAGCTCACACACTTCCCTCTTCCCTTTTCTAACCTTCTGTTAATGTAAGTTTTAGATGTGTATGAACGTACACCCTGATATGAGTTTATACAACTATAATTATATGAAAAATTTTATACCATCACAATATTTGGCTTAGCATTTTATACCATCACAATATTTGGCTTAGAAAATATTTGGCTTAGAAACTGTACTTCCATCAGGCAGCTTTTTACCCATAACTTTTTTTCATTCATTTTTCAAGCATTTGTGCTGTAAAAGACAGATGTGACACAGATGTCTATCCTGCCATTCAAATGGGACGAAGGAGTACAAACACCATCCCAAAAATTCTTCCTACATAGTAACTGAATAAAAGTGTATTGACACTATTTTGAAGTGTTAAATATCACAATATACCTTCTAACCAAGTGGCATGGCACATCTAGTAAGTTGAGTCCTTCTGGAACAAACTGCTTAAATGATATTTCCTCAACCATCCATTTTTAGAAACACTCTGGTGTAAATAAATAATGGCATTTTTGAGAAAAAAAAACTATGAAATTTTGGCTCTAAAAAGAATAAGTAGGTCTACAATAAAGTGTCAAATCTAACACTTTACAAATAATGCTAATGGTGATAATAATTAGGTGTTAAATACCGGCCAACAGCTTGACAGGTTCAAACAGCTTGAGCAGCAGATCAACAGTGAAAATGTCAGTCATGTGGATGTTAAACATTTATAAAAGCATTATATTGAAAATATTATGTTTACTGCAGAATCACCTAAAATGCACCATCTAGCTGAGTTTTTGTGATTGCCACTGCCAGCAAGCAGTCCCCGACTGCACAGCTAATAATATTATTACACCCTCCTGTACTTTTTTTAAACCTGAAGTGGTAGAAATGCTTGTTTTCTTTTTTTTCTCTTACTGGTTTTAGACAATAAAATATTTAATCATGCTTTTTTAATGGCAAATTGCAAGCAGGGAAAATCAATATTGCACAGAGCCATAATTATAACTTCATTCAATTAAATCACTCATTGGAATTCCTCTGGATTTGGGGTTGAATTGTTGGTCTTGATGGAACTGTTTGCCTAAAGAGAGTTTTCTCCAAAGAGTGAATCATCCACACCTGATATTCCTTAGGGGCCTCAGGATGAATTCCCTCTTCTGTTACAGTGACTTTATCTCCCCATAAAACCATCAATGTCAGAGCACATGGAGAAAATATGAGAGAAACCCCTCCAGCGGAGAACACGAGGAGGAGGAAACCGAAGAACTGCGATCCTGATCACTAACTGTGAAATACACCCAACAAAAATGTCTCCTCCCTACACCTACTCTCATACGCACTAACAGATAATAGAATGGTTTTCTCTTCCATGATCCACAGATGAATGAGTTTTAGTGCCATTTCATAAATCATACTGAAAGTGCAATAATAAACCACTTAAAGAAGCCATTCACTCACTCATTTTGCATCATATAATGCAGGCATTTTTCCAGCTCTCTTTATTATGCAACAACCTAGAACAAATATTTGTTAAGCACTCAAATAAACCATTCATTCATCTTCAGTACTGCTCAGGGTTATGGTGAAGCTGGAGCCAATTCAGGGAACACTAGGTATCAGATAAATCATATATTTAAAATTGAGTGGAAAAGTATGCACTTAATTGTAAATATGTAATTTATTTGAGTGATTAGCAAAAGCAATCCCTTAGAATGAAATGAAGACAATTCACTTTATACCACTTCATACCTATAAGAAACAGCAAATGTATTTTTATGGTTACATTTCTTTCTTTCAGACATTTTTCACCCAGAAACCATGGGGGATGCAAGCATTTGAGCTCAACCCAATCGATCTTGCTTGTCACTTACTGAAGATAAAACGTAAGGCAGAAAGATCCACAAACAAGCAGCAACTGAAGGCGGCTGCAGTAAAGGCCTTGCAAAGCAAGGGAGGAAACTCAGCATCTGGTGATGTCCATGGGTTCCAGATTTCAACCAGTCATTGACTGCAAAGAATTTGCATCCAAGTATAAAAATAATCCTAAAATTTATGATTATGTTAATTTGTTCAATTACATTTGAGCCTATGAAAATGGAGGGACTCTGCAAAAAATGGCTGAAAGTCCTAAACGATTAGTGCAATATTGTTAAACCCCTTGAATTAGAGCTTAAAGTCTACACTTCAATCACATCTTGACTGCTTCATTTCAAATCCATTGTGGTGGTGTGCAGATGCAAAATTATGAAAACTGTGTCACTGTCCAAATACTTATGGACCGGACTGTATCGAAGCCCTTTCCTGTTTACTCAAATTAGCTACCTAACCCACTTGTTGTCCACTAAAGCTAGTTAACCTCCTTGTTCACTCAAGTTAGCTAGCTCATCCACTTGATGTTCATTCACGTTATCTAGCTAATTCTCTTGTTGTTCAGTAACCCCTAACCCCTTTTTGTTCACTAAAGCTAGCTAGTTAGCCCCTTTTTTGTTCACTAATGTTAGCTAGCTAGCCCTTTTTGTTCATTAAAGTTAGCTAGCTAGCCCTTTATTTGTGGTTCACTCATTAACCAGCTAAGAACATCCGTCTCAACAATGTTATAGGCTGTGTTAGCTTTAGCACATTTCTTTCATTGATAAGGACAAAAAGAGTTCATTATTATCATTACTAGCGTTTAATAAACCCACTATAACGGAGGCAGATATTTTATCTAATTGTGCTAATTATGGTTTGTTTTTCAAGTCTGATTTCAGTGTAGTTCTAGTCACTACATCAGTATCTTTCATCATGTTATAACCTGTTTAAATCCTTAATAATTAAGTATATTATTACGTTACAAAATGAGGTCAATAAATTACATGATATGAAAGCCAACTCTAAATTTTCTCTATTGGCTTTCATCTTCTCTGCAAGTCTTCTATACACTGCAGTTACATTTTGTTCATATTTTTTTTGTATTTTTTAATGCAAATTTACTCCAGTTTGCACACCGAACATCAATCATTGCAAATAACACCATACAAGTGAACACAAAAGTCTGATCCAATAAAGATTAAACCCAAAACACAGACTAAATGCACACTTCACACACCTGGAGATTCAGAAGTTATACTCATAATGCCTGTCACACAGAGTGTTTGACATTTTTAGGACTTTAATTACACGCTTGGTCAACATGTGCTGGATGAAACGCTCAGGAAATTATACTGTGTCTGTCCAGAGTCCCAAGCTGCAGGTCTATATAGTAGGAACAAAAAAATATCCAGGAGAGCCTACAGAACTTTCTGAAAAACTGGAAATCTTCACTGCTAAGTTTAGTCTATGAATGTAGTGCCAGATTTACTTGCTGCAGTTTCAGCTGTCAGAGTGTGGATTGTACTATATTCTAAGGAATGCAGACAGTAAAAAAAAAATGGTGAGAACTAAAAGTAAAACCATCACGTTTGGTAGTTTTGGTAATACAGACATTTGATGTGTTAGGTTTCAATACTTTGGGACATGTTGTAACTGCAAAATAATTAACTTTGGGGTGGTACCAACATCACACCACTCTGTCTTTGATTATTTTCCTATAACAGCAGTAATACTTCTTTTCAGTATTTTCTCTAATCTATTGTCAAGCTATTTTCTTTAATTTTGCCTTAGGTTTAGGACTTTTGTGTTGCTGTACCCAAGCTCTAAACGACGTCAATAAATAATTTTCCATAAACTATGATTTCACATAATTGAGGTAACTGTGATTGCCTCATTGTTATGACTAGCGACTTGGAGAACTAGAAGAACAAGGAAACTTGGATAAACACTGGGGAACATGGCATTGAGGGTGACGTTCCATCATATACTTGCTTTCAGGAGGAGCCCCAAGCGAAGAAAGTTTTGGGACTCCATTAGGATCGTTTATATTAATCATCATGGAGAACATTTATAATTAGAAAGCTAAAGAGAAGGCCTGGAGCGATGGATTTGTTTTGATGAAATATAGCACAATCTGTATGCATAATTTGCATGTAATCACCTACACTAAATTAAATCCCCAGATCCTTAAAAGCCAGAATGAAGAGAATGTTTTTTTTTTTTTTTTTTTTGTCAGAACACTTTCTTATCTGATATGGGGTACAAAGCTTAGGCCTAATTAGCTTATTTATATCTTAGAGGGAGAGAAAAATAATGATAAAGTCAAAAGATTTCATTAAAATTCAGCACATTAAAAAAGTGTATTTGAATGCAGAACTAAACCAATTAAGGTAAAAAGGGAGGGACAACTGCACTTCATAAACATCATCATATGGGTTTTTCTTCTCCCTTGATGCACCACAAGTGTACTTAATTAAAGAAAAAAACACTTCATAATATGGAGTACATATGAAAACAAGAAAGCCAGATTTCCAAGAATCTCAGCCCACATCTAAGATCAAGATTTTAACGAATGCAGTGAAATCATGATTTCATTTATTCAAGTTCCAGAAAACAGAACTGCTCTGCATTTCAATTGGTTTCCCTCGACGCCTTGCACTCCCACTTCAGAAGTGCGTGTTCGCAGAGAGATGAGTATGTTCTGGAAAGCGGAGTGTTCAGGAACACACTCAATCTGAGCAGCGAGAACAACGTGGCTCAAGATTTCCTTGAAGATTTATACACTTGGTTTTCTTCACACTTCACACTCTGTTAGTAACGTGCTAATTGACTACCCTGATAAGCAGTTATGAGAAAAAAAAAAGGCAGTGAAGCTCCATCAGCTATCATGTACAGATAGCTGAAGCGGAGTTTACATTTAAATTAAATGTTACCATTTTTATTAATATTACATACTTCATCGCTCTTGTTTTCATTTAAAAAGAGCTTCATCCACCATTTTTGAAAAGTTGCCATGCTTTCCGGGCATGCTGTGCTTCAAAAATGGGGAAATGAAGAGAGATTTATGATAAGGGTATGTCTAAACTGTTAATGAAATATGACCTAACCTTCATAATTTGCCCTTGGCTTTATCTTTCTGAAAACAAAAAAGAATCTCTGAGGACACTTGCACATTTTTTGCGCTTTATAATAACAAAATTTTACTTGTTCAGCAACTGTTTTTCTGACAGTGTGTTGGTATACAATGAAAGTAAACGGATTACCAAAAATAGTCCAAGCACATACACCACCAACACAACGATTATCCAAACAGCGTCTTATGCTACTATTGACCTGCTGGGGGTTTGTGTCACGATTTTTGTGGTGTGTTACAATCTATATACATTCTTGATGGATTGGTTGTTGCTTATGATGGTCTGCAATCCACGTCCATGTTCTGGTGAGCAGAAAAAAAAAACGAAACCTTAACATGCCATGATCTCAAGCTGCTATGCATCTAAATAGCAACATTTTATGTCTTGCAATATATTTATAATGCAGCGCTAATGAATTTTCAACTCAGAAGGTGATTAATTTGGTGATTGGTCAGAAGGTGATTAATTTTCTATAATAGCAGCTCTGACCAATGCTCCAGCAGCAAGGCAAATCACTGGATTATAATTTCGTTCTAATCCATTATTCTTTCTATAGTAACAACTTACACGGGGATTTGTATGGTGGATGCTTCTCATAAAAACATGTAATTGCTGACATGGTGAAGTTTTCTAAGAGGAGTCAGAGGTAAAGGTTTTTTAACATGAGAAAGTCTTCAGGGCAGAGAGCTTTGCATTTTCTTGTTAATATGGCAAACTGCAGATATTCCACAAAATGAAACATAATGATAAATGGACAAAACATGATGTGTTGCTCTGTAATAAATTGTTAGGAATTTTTTTAGTGGCGAACGTGCAATTTGCCAGCGCTTTGGAATAATACACTTTGGGACTATACTATAACTCTGATTTACATCAACCCTTTATTGATTATTTTCCTGTAACTGCGTATACCATCATGTTTTATTCCTTACATAAATACTATCAGCTGTAGAATTTTTTATAGATAAATAAAGTGCAATGTTATTATTAGCTTCGTTTTGAGTAAATGCATGTTGATTATCAGTTACACAATATATAGTCAGGTCCATAAGTATTTGGACAGTGACCCAATCTTTGTAATTTTGCGTCTGTACACCACCACTATGGATTTGAAATGAAGCAGACAAGATGCGATTGTGTTGACTTTCAGCATTAACAAAAATATTACATTGACCATTTAGGAATTACAGCCATTTTTATCCATTTTCACAGGCTAAAAAGTAATTGGATAATTGACTGATGAGCAGTTTCCTTGTTATTTCATGACACATTAAGGAGATAAAAGGTCTGGAGTTGAATCCAAGCATTTGGTAGCTGCTCAGGGGAACTCTCAATATGCAGTCTAAAGAGGTGTCAATGCAAGCGAGGGAGGCAATCATTAGGCTGAAAAAAAAAAAAAACCTATCAGAGAGGTAGCAGAAACTTTAGGAGTGGCCAAATCAACACTTTGGTACATTCTTAAAAAGAAGGAATGCACTGGCAGACACACAAACATGCAGCAACTGAAGGCGGCTGAAGTAAAGGCCTGCCAAAGTATCTCAAGGGAGGAAACTCAGCACTTGCTAATGTCCATGAGTTCCAGATTTCAGGCAGTTATTGACTGCAAAGGATTTGCATCCAAGTATTAAAAATAATCCTAATATTTATGATTGTTAGTTTGTCCAATTACTTTTGAGCCTGTGAAAATGGAGAGACTCTGCAAAAAAAAATAGCTGTAATTCCTAAATGATTAATACAATATTTTTGTTAACATTTGACCCTTGAATTAAAGCTGAAACTGTACACTTCAATCACATCTTGATTGCTTCATTTCAAATCCATTGTGGTGGTGTACAGACGCCATATTATGAAAATCGTGTCACTGTCCAAATACTTATGGACTGTATGTTAATATACATAGCATTGTTACTGGGTACAAAATTAACACCTGTACCTTACCTTTACTGTAGCATAAGTTATATTTTTGAACTAATTGGCAATCTTTAAGTCTGACTAATCTTTTTCATTTAATTGGTTAATTTTGTTTCATTTTAATTTTAATTTAAAAATAGCATTAAATAGTAACAGCAGTAAATGTAAAAAAAAAAAAAAAAGGGGTCAGTTGTATATCTTCAAACAACTGTATTGTAAACCATGATAAAAGATTTGGCAATGATTGCTTTAAATTTATTTCAAATTAGGTCATTATTGTGTTAAATTACAATTTTATCAGTACATGGTTAGTTCTGATTGACTGAGCAGGCTTGTATATTTCATTGATCGAGAGTCCGACAAACAAGATATGATGATGTAATTTCCTTTACACACTTCTCGAAACACCAGTTCTAATGCTGGTACAATTACTGCTGCTGTCACTGAGACTCCTCTGAGTGATCAGTTTCATGAATTCCTGAAAAGCATAAAGGAAAGATAGACAGGAAACCTAAGACCTTCAGCTAGGGGCATGATACTCTCTCTCTCTCTCTCTCTCTCTCACACACACACACACACACACACACACACAATTTTCCAATGACTCATTCACAAATGTCCTAGCAACACAGTTTCCATTTGTTTTTAACATTAATAAATCCTAAATAAATAATAAATTCAATGTTTCTATACACCTGAGAAGTCAGTATTGCCAGGTTCAACGTTTGACTTTTTTGTCTGCAGGTTGGGGGTTTGGGAGTTTTGCTCACGTTCTATAATTATATCAGCATTTTACAAGCCACATAGACAAGTTTTTTTTTTTTTTGCAAACAGTAAATGCACAGTCTCTTAAATATGTATGTGGGTTGTGGTAATTACACTATTGTAAATTAACAGGTAGAATCATGTATGAGTATAAATTAGTTACAGTAACTATAATACATGTATTAAAAGCATGAATTTGCTTGCTGGGCATCAGTGAATTGGTTTACTCATTCTCAAATGTGTTTCTGTAATAATATGAGACCTTAAAAATTGCTTAATTAAAAATCTACTGTATAATATTACTTTTAAAAAATATTACAATATATTTTGGCAATGGTGGTCATGACTTTGGAGTTTAATACTGGGCTTATTTTAAATCTCTCACTGTCTCTCTCTCTCTCTAACACACACATACACACACACACACACACTTGGCAACCCTGATTAAACTAATCTCAAACTAATCTTATCTTAGAACTGTTCAGGCCACCCTTGACAATAAAGCACTGGTATTTTCTAACAAGAAGGCCATCTACCTGCTTTATCCTAAAATTATAACACTTAGATATTATCAACAAATTCTATGTGACAGAAATACAGTAACAAAATAATCAAGCTCAAAAACACATCAAGCTACTTTCTCTCACCAGACGCTTATTTTAATGTCTATTCCATAATGCTATAAAGCAAGCATGAAGATATAATAAGTCTAGTAACATGAGCTTGGATTTCACTTGAAGTATTCAGTAATGTATTTAGGAACTGAGCTGAGCTTTCGACTGTTGTGTCTGCAATCTAGTATATAATTGTTTTCATCCATGTTTTTGTTACAGTTTTAGAAATCACAACACTATCAAGTTGTTAAATTTATTGTATTTATTTTATAGTTATAAGCTTGTTTGACTGGTCATTGGAATTAATTGGGCTTAATCTAAACCTCGATAACTCAAAAACAAGTAGGTCTATAAATAATGTCTATAAATGGGCCTATAAAATAATAATTTAATGTATTCTGTGTGTGGAAATGTTTGGAAATTTAAAATAATAGTTTAAATGTGTTTTGTGTGTGCCCTATGGCATAATATTACTGTACCAATTTAAATAATGGGCTTAATATTAATAATAATAATATTCATAAATACATTTGTACTGAGGAGGTCTATGAAATTTATTTTGCAGTTAAAAGGATCTCTGTGAAAAGTTTGAAAAAAACTGATCTGGATATTGTGTTCAGTCTCCACAACCAAAAGCAAGGTACACACACAAACCCAGGTACAATCAGCCCTGCAGTCACACAGTGAAACTTGTGACAAAACATGAGAAAGGAGAAAAGAGAGTGCACATGAAGAGTTGAGTCCTCAGGGCAAGTTTTTTTTGTTTTTTTTTTTGTTTTTTGCTTTTTGGAAAAAGGAGAAAAATGAGAGTCTGTAAAAAGTGGGTACATCTGTTAAAGGCCTCGTTTACCTTTGTGCAAGACAAATGATGGAGGAAAATATGAGGAGGCGGCAAAACAACCATCTGGAAGAGAAAGTAGTTTTAAAAAATTACAAATAAAACAATGCAAAAACCTCTATCTATTCCTTGCAGCATTCTTTCACGAATGTAACCTCTATTATATTTAAAAAAAGATCACATTCGTATGCTTACTGAGATAGCAGTATTAAATGAGTATTTTGCTGCAATGTGTGCTTAAATGAGTGCAGCGAGCAGCGCTGCTGCCTCACAGCTCCAGGGTCGCTGGTTCAATATTGGGCTCAGGTTACACTTTGTGTGGAGTTTCGTATGTTTTTTTTTTTTATGTTCATATGGGTCTCCTCCTGGTTCTCCAGTCTCCAGCCACCCCCCAAAACATGCTAGTATAACAATAATTTATTTATAAGATTTTGTATTGTAATAATTTATACCACATAAACAGAATCAAAATGTGTAATTGTTGATATGGCAAAGTTTTCTGTGAGATGTTTATTTAGTTTATTTAGTCTCCATTGATAGCAGGTAAAGCTTGTAACTTGTTTATTGACAAGACTTCAGGATAAAGTACTGGCAAGCTCTGGATGTTACACAACGTTAGACTATAAACAGATAAAACATACAACGTACTATGATGAAAAATCGTACATTCCTGGGATATACTCCAGATCCACCATGATGCAACATTTTTCAGCACAAATGAGTTAATTTTAAATACATTTTACACCAAAGTTTTACAACAAACTTTAATAAGTTGTATCCGCTTTGTCCTTTTTGAGTCAAATTTAGAAAGCTAAAAAAAAAAAAAAAAAAAAACTCAAATAAATACAAGGGATTTACAGAGAGCCAAAGATTTTGGGTGAGACAGACGTCCATTAGTTGATAGCTACATTAATATATCTCTGACACCAAACAAGTTTAAGGCTGACTGACAGCATCTGGGGTAAGGAGAACATTGTGAACCATTCCCTTACTTGTGGTTACAAAGTATACACCAACACCAAGCTGTAAATTGGTGGACTACTGAATCTGAATCCAGTCACGTAATTACCCCTATTGACCCTCTTTAACCTCTAGAGCTCGTTTGATGTCGATACTGGAACTGTGTGACGAACAGAGGACTTCATTTGTGCTTAATTGAACAGCTGGAACAGATGTTTCAGTCTCTTTTTAGCATGCGTCTCTGTTTATAAGCAGCAAAGGCTGCTTTTCCGGCCTGCAGCTGAAACTCCATTACTTTATTTTGCTCTCCACAGCTGTGTTATTGCATTGGAGTCGTGTTTGAGGGTCACTCACTGGTCCTTGCACGACAAACTTTAGATGCCGAGGCGACATTTCAGCTTGGATTGCAATGTTTAAAAGTGTTTTGGCTTAGTTCAAATACTTCCCCCCTTCAATGCATGCAGTGTCAATGTGGGATCCATCTGTGCTCAAATAATAAAAAACACATTCCACCACAATACAGTAGGGCACATTTATATTCCACGTATACCATGGTAACTGAAAATACACACCACTAAAGGAAAATAAGAAAAAGGACCGACATGGTTTTACAGGACAGTGCTCTAGGTCGTAACCATAAGAACAATCACATAATGGTAACCTGTTAATATATGGAGGTATTCATAATATTAAGTTCTAAGGCAAGAAAACATGCAAAAAGCCTCTGTTTAAACGCCAGTCATTAGGCGTGGTCTAAGATAGATAACGATGGCCAAACATCACAATATCTGGAAAGTAACAGACTCCACTCTGAGCTGTCTGTTTTCTATCAGTGAACTTTTGGGGAGTTTTCTCTTTCATACTGAGCCAAAAATTATAACTAATAATTCTGGTGATCATCTGTTTCCCTCCCATCATCTCTTTATCCATATCACAACTTTTTTTCCCCAGATAAGAGTAAATACTTTGATATTTATGATATTTCCACCCCTTTTCTGCTGTTTCTGTTCAGGTTTCATAAGCAAATTGTATAAATAGAGGTGCATGGAAGTCCTGCTTGATTTAAGCCAGTGTAACAGTATGCTACATCTGAAAGAACCCTAGATCCATTAATGTCTGCAAACATTGGGGCATGGTCATTTATACGGATCAGAATCTTGTTCAAATAGTTGTACTTCATAGTTGTGCAATCTACAAATGGATTTCTAATTATGACTGGGTTATTAAAAGATAAAAGACATCAGATATTCAGCAGGTATTTTACCATGTTAGCATTAAGCTACTGTCACAGCACTTAAACAGTAGTGTTCTATATACAGTAAGTTGGCAGGAACTGGCCGCTGAGGGCACTGTTCACGAAAGGTGCTTGGACCCCGCAGATCGCCACATGTGACTATATTTTAATAGTCACTATAGTGAGTATAAGTCCAGGATAACAGGCAGTTGAAAATGAAATCAATTTGAAATATATGAAGTAATTAAATTGCTTGCAAAGCCTCACAAAGATCACCATGCCTTCTGGGTAAATTGTGTTCCAGAAGCCACTGACCTTGATTCTGACTTTTCCAAGAGGTCAATTAGTAAATTTCATATGACCTGAGCTAAAGCACTGGAAAATCAATACTCCCCAATACTCGAGGGGAAGTCAATGCAGCCATTTTAGAAATGTTTCACATTATGCACTATGTAGTATGCACTATGTACCTGAATGATTGACTGTGTAGTAATGACTTTAATGTTAAATTTATTCAGTAAATGGAAATGGCATCATTGAGTTGCACCAACAACATTCACAAAATAAATAAATAAATAAATGCCATGTCAAAACTCCAAATGTCCACCCTAAACCTTTTGCTCCTAACTGGCACTGGTGTTCTAGCTAAAATTGATGCTTGGCCCCTTTCACTACCTAGAGCAAGCTGTGATTGCAGCATGCAAAAACTTCCACCATTTGTCTCTGTGGCTCTAGCACATCATCTGGATATTAGATCATTTGCATTACAGCTTGCTGTTTCCCAGTGTAAACACAACCCACACTAAAAGTACGCAAAATATGTGATCAGAGACACAGTGCTGGAATTTATCCTGCAATTCTGTTCACTTCCGACTGGATGATATTGCGAATGAGGGGGAGGGGCACTATAAAAAGCATCTGGGAAGTCCAGAAATAACACACACACCACGTGCCACAACATTGTGGCCTCTCACATTCTCCCATAGTAATTGAAATGAAAAGAAAAACGAAAACAGACCAAACGGGGCTGATGGATACAGCTGGATAAGCAAGAATTATTACACAAACAGAGAGAGAGGAAATCTCAAAAGAGCCATGGCATTCTGGACTTGAAGTAAACCAGGGACTAAAGTACTGACTACATATTTCAACAAAGTTTAAAAGTCTAAAAAGTGCAGTGTTTATCACACTAAATCTATTTCTGTCATTCTTGTAATAATTAGCACTCTGCCTGTTTTGCACCCCTAGCAAACCTAGCAACCTTGAAAAAGATACTGCTGACAATTTAGCACGTCTGATTAATAAGACAAGCGTTATATTGCAATGAGGTAAAAAAAAATGTTTTTATTTCTTCTTTAAAAAGCTCATCAAAGACACAAGAGACCTTTTTTAATTGCAAACTCCCATCACTAAGCTGGACAGTCATTTGCATTCACTCCCTGAACAGCTCTTTATATATATATATATATATACACTATATTACCAAAAGTATTCGGTCACCTGCCTTGACTCACATATGAACTTAAGTG
>CM075024.1:12852125-12919995 GCA_037576675.1 Pangasius sanitwongsei
GATTCTGATCATTTGGATGGGTGACCGAATACTTTTGGTAATATAGTGTATATATATATATATATATATATATATATAGAGAGAGAGAGAGAGAGAGAGAGAAACAAAGCCAGGTGCAAACAATATGGAGGCTTTCACTCACACGTCACTTGAGCAGGAGTGTCTTGAGACAATAACTTATTTATTCTTCTCCTGCTTCAGTAACATGGCCTTGAAAAGAGGTGATAACACATCACAGCTGCCATAAATAACAGTTTAATGAGCCCCTCCACCCTCCTCTTTAATGATGATGGCACTCTTCCAGCCAGTCAGTTTCCAGGATGGCCACATGTGGCCTCCAGGTGGGCCTGAAACACACTACTCATACTATTCCTACCAGCTTGGGTCCCTAAATCAACAACTGTTTGAAGTTTCTTCATGGACATAACAGTGTTGCTGACAACAGCCTGAAACTCATTATTATTGTAAGGCTGTTAGACAGGGGCTTGTCTCAAATATTTAACTCATGTCTAGGTAGTGTAATCCAACCTCATGCATCGTTCTAAATACTAGTACTGGTTTTAACATAAATTCTTCAGAGTTGCTTCTTTGTTTCTAAGTGATCACACAGTGTTATTCTCTGTGTTATTACCCATAATGCACTTTTTACTATCTTCTTGCTAATGACCATTTTCATGTGATTTGAGATGGTGTTCATAGACACTGTGTTACAAAGAAGCATCACTAGAAAAATACAAATTTTAACACTACTAGCAAATCGACAAATCAGGAGTTGGTTTATAGAGAGAATGTTGTAAGGGACTTAGTAGTTCAGTAAACAGCTGACAGCACATAGCTTTGGTATTTGAAATATTAAGACAATAGTGAGATTAAAGTCCAGTTTAAACACTACTTAAATGTCAGCAATTCCTAGATTTTTAGAAGGAAGGTACCACAGTGCTGCCCCATTATTACACACTATTAGCTCACGTCTGTGGTTTACAAACTTACAGTGTTTAAATTTTACCTATAACTGAAAGGTGAAATGAAATCTATTACTGTATTCTGTATATACAGTATTACAGTTATACAGTTATAGTTACAGAATGCAGTTATTACTGTATTTTATTATGGGTAATACACACCTCTGAGAGTAACACCATATGAACAATTGGCCTTCAAGTTGTCTTGTGACTACATATTGTTTTCGTATTCTATGTCAGACTTGACTACTAGCATTTGGACATATTTCTAACAGCAGGTCTCTAAATCAACAACATCACTGTTTGACACAGCATTGTAGCTGACGGCAGCCTGAGACTCATTTTTATCCATAAGTGTGTGAGACAGCATCATTCAGACCAAGCAGACGTGGCAAATTGAACCCAGTCCCCAGAGCTGTACCCCTCCTTAATTACTTGCAAGGCCACTTCAGTTTACAATCACATGTAATTTTCAGTCATTGTGTTCAACAGATTTGCACAATTACACTGTCTGCTTTAACAATTATGCTTATAGTGGTCCCTATAGTTAGCATATTGTGTGTTCATTTACATGTCCCGTGTATGCCATCCTCTGTTTATAATGATGGACAGTACGAGCAGACTGGCAGCTCCTTCACTTCCTATTGTCGGGCTTTTACCTCCCATAAAAGTGCGCCATCTGCACAGCAGCTCTAATGAGAGTATAAGGGAGCAATTGTTCAGAAGCTGTTCACTGTGCATGCAATTAAATATAAAACAAAACAAATGCAAGCACGAGTGACAAATGTTGTGTTTATAATACAACAGCTTAAAGAGCAAGCTACATGTCAGTTGAAAAATGTGATAAACAAAATATGAAATAAAAAAATCTAGAAAGAAAGAAAGAAAGAAAGAAAGTAACTCTGTTCTCATTGTCATCCCATTGAGTGTGAGTTGAAGCAAAGCTGCTGACTGGTCAACTACAGTAAAGCCCATTATCACTGGCTAGCAGTTGAAAATCTAATTTAGTTTTAAACCTTAAAGGTCAAGTGCACCATATTTAAGTGTTTAAAAAAAAAGGAAAAAGGTTTAAAAAGTATTTAAAAAAGAAAAATATATATAGAATCGCTGAAAATATCTCATTTTGGATAATTTTAACCATTTCTGAATGTTAAGTTGCTCAGGTTGGAGTTAAAAAAGTGTGCCTAATGTTCATATAATAATAATAATAATAATAATTCCATGCTTTATTACTGCATTAATTATTTATTTAATATTGTTGTAACACTGTAGTCTCTACTTTACTCTCATGCAGATACAGGTCAAAAGCTTCAGTTCAAACATCAGTATTGATACAAAATGTGATCTCAGTGACTTTAACCATGGCATGGTTGATAGTGCCAGACGGGTTTGAGTATTTCAGAAACTGTTGATCTCCTGAGATTTTCACATACAACAGTGTTTATAATTTACACAGAATGGTGCAAAAAAAAAAAAAAAAAAAAAAGGAATGGCGGTTGTGTAGGCAGAAATGTTCTCTCTTGTTGATGAGAGAGATCAGAGGAGAATGGTCAGGAAGGCTGCAGTAACTCAAATAACCACTCACGGGCAGTGGTGGCTGAACGGTTTAGGCTCTGGGTTACTGATCACAAGGTCGGGGGGTTCAAGCCCCAGCACTGTCAGGCTGCTGCTGTTGGGCACTTGAGCAAGGCCCTTAACCACATCTGCCGTCACATGGCTGACCCTGTGTGAGAAACTACATTTCATTGGCTCTGTACTCGTACTCTGCCCAATGACAATAAAGTTGAATCTAATCTAATTACAACCGTGTTGCACAAAAAAAGCGTCTCAGAATGAACATGCCAACCCATAAGGCAGATTTGCTGAAAATCACATCAGGTTCCACTCCTGTCAGCCAAGAACTGGAATCTGAGGGTGCAGTGGCTACAGGCTCACCAATACTGGGCAGCTGAAGACCGGAACAAGGCCAGGCAAGGTTTTTCCAACAACTGACACTGTTGACCTGTATGTGCATGATTTCATTCACATGGTAACACATGGTCCTGGTGTGACGTGATCCTGGAAAGAACATTGTGAGACTGCCCAAGCCTGCCTCATATTCTGTTGGCTCACACTTCCAAGATTCGCAAACTTGCACAGTTAAAGTTCAGTTCTCCTCGATGAACCTTCTGCAAATTGAAAGTAACTGCTACCAGAAAGCAAATTCCTCTTTGTGTCTTGAACTGGCGTTTTGCCTCATATTTTCTGTATTACTCACTTTATTCTAATTAATCCTCTACACATTATCACCTGTACTACAGTCAGTCAGTAAAACACATTGTTTTAGACTTTGACTACATTTAACCAAATTGCATTAGCTTTTAATAACTGATGGAGTAAATGTATTTATTGGTAACGGGTACTGACTTATACCCAAGTCTATTTGATATAAGACTGTATGGAATAACAAATGCCAGAAATCAAGTGGCTCATTTCTATGGCACAGAGTGATTACTCCAGACCGCCACTGTTTTCTTCACTTAACAGCCAGTGATGTTTAGCTTTCACAATTCACCGTGAGTAAAGAATTAGAGTGAGGCTCTGAAGGAAAAGGAAACCACAGGTGTAATATTTCCCTGTATAAAGCAATTCTCATCATCAACTCTACTATCAACATCTATGAAAGTGAAAACAAGCCATGCTTCACTTAATTAATGTTTCATCTAAAGCAAAGTCATTCATACAAAGTAGAGATTTCAAATCTCGTTATTGCTTCAACTCATTACCACGTTCTACCAAGTGGATTTGTCATTTATATTTATATACGAGAGTGTATTTACGATTCTTTAAAACTGATGTAAATATAGAATCTAATTGGAAACAATATGACAGACCACATGTGCATGTAAAAGAGTGATACTGGCTTCTGCTGCATGATGAAGTATCAATGAAGAGTGCATTCGAGCAAATGGTCCATTTACTGTATTGACACGTCTATCGATCACCTCATAGAGCATTACAGCTCGAACCAATCAATGCTACTTTCAGACAGGATCTAACACGTTTACTCATGCTATACAGAAGTTGATGGAAACTTACTGACAGCTAATTGGCTGTCAATAAAAACTGAATAACAGTTTACTATATTTTCATTAATAAATCAGTTTCAAAACTCTGAGTGCTCTATCTGAGTGCAGAACTGTTTTAATGTATGGATTAAAATATAATACATATAATAATCTAAAATCTAATCATTAAAAACTTTGTTCATATAAGTCCATATAAGTCAGAAATGATCAAATATATAGAACATTTAATATGAATACTACATCATTTGCGGATCAGGTGTACTGGAAACATTCACATTGTACTGCACACTGCTTTGGGCTTTTGGTTTACTTTGAATTGTGCACCATTTCAAAACACAGCCTGTTTGTTAGGAACATAGGACATGTTTCTATCAAATATATGCCACTATAATGGTTCCAAAACAATAGCTCTAATAGTGTGTGAACAGGACATTCAGAAAGATAGACAGTCAGTGTGAATTTCTGGTAGCGTGCTATTTTGGGTCCTAGTGTAAATAGCTGAAAAAATCCCTCATGTTTTTTTTTAAAAAAAGCTAAGACACAGCAGGTGAAACATTTTGGTTTGGTCCAGCACCCAACTGTCTCTCCAAAACCACTATTAAGTAAATACTGACAGAATAAGTGTTAGCATTGTTGGAGTTCTGTGTTTGGTGTTATTTTTAGCTCCGTGAACCAGACTGTCTCGCAACCACTTTTAGTTTGGCAAGGAAAAGCAGCAGGAAATTAGCAGAGCAGCACTCCTCCTACGCTATTTATCCAACCACAGCATGACAGTGAGAGACAAAGAGATCTCATCCAGCCTGTGGGTAAAATTACAATCATGGATAGGTCGATATTCTGCTGAGGCCCTACAGTGCTGACACACGTACACGCCTAAGAAACAATGATAATTGTTGTTGACTAACAGCTGATATTGGGTCAGTTATTAAACTCCTTTTATTCCATCTACTGAGTTCAGACAAACACACCGTTTGGGACTTGGGACTCAAGTTAACTGTGTAATTAAGGCAAGACACTAGAGTTGAATGTTTTTTTTTGTTTGTTTGTTTTTTTTAGATAATAGATATCATAATCTATCTTTGCCAGCTGACTGAGAATATTTATAAAAGAATTTTTTTTAAAGATTTATATTTCTTTTTGCAAATGAGGCTTCGGCTAATTAAATATGCATACATGTGCATACTCGTAAAACCAAAAACCTTGTCTTTTGTCTTTTGGAATTAAAATATTTATTTCACATTGAAGACACAAAATGTTTTACAGAAAACTTTGTTGGAATATTATTTCTTTGTTTTTTATTTTTTTAATTTAATCATGAAAACATGCACTGTTATTAAAAAACATTTTACAGTATAAAACTAAATGCAAATCCACCTACATTTTGTGAAGAATGCTTCTAAATAGGGATAGGAATAAACATGTACATTTTCATGAATGC
Organism: Pangasius sanitwongsei; assembly: GCA_037576675.1. NCBI lineage: Eukaryota > Metazoa > Chordata > Actinopteri > Siluriformes > Pangasiidae > Pangasius > Pangasius sanitwongsei. Next base: position 12,857,594 of record CM075024.1, read on the forward strand.
AAGTCATCAAGAAAGGAAAATGAATACAATTTTAAGCACGGTTTTAAAAATACAGTGTGATTTCATGTGTTTCCACTCTAGTTAGTGTTCTCTTTACAGAACACTCTTTTTTCTTTGTTAAATAACAGCCCATTTTTGAATCCATGTATTATTATTAGGCTTAAATTATGTGGCATGTTACCATACAAGTCCCTGTATCGGAGTGATAATGTATTAGAGAGCATTAATATAAAATATTAATATAAACCTGAAATTTTCCTTGTAGCCAGCACTGTTGTCAGAGCTGCTGTTATAACAAATGAACACCTTCTGTCTCATCGGAATCGAGAATTCAACATCGCTGTGGTACAAGAAAAGTTACTAGCAGGTTATATGAGGAATGTTCTATACAGTAGAAGCAATGAATAGCTTCATAGTAAACCTTCTGAGTCCATTTTTATTTGGAAATACCTATATGAAATAAGCATGGGCAATTAAAATACTTTCTTGTCATGACATCCTTCCTCAGGGTGAAAAGCAGCACGTCCTGTCTCAACTTTGTGACTTCCTATCTTTCAACAAGGCCATTCTGTCATGCACTTTTCCTGGAAACTTATCACGCTGGAAAAATAAACGTTAGGCCTTTAAATATAAATGGTGTCCACCTCTGTGGAAGATAATCCACCCGCAATCTTCAGTGCAGCTCAGATAAGCTATTATGCATTCGCGAGGAATTAGTCAACATGTTTTAAGGGCATCAGATGAAGAATCGATGTCTGATCACATGGTTGTGATTTTCATATCAGCGCTTTGAGAGGGAGGATATTAGACGGCTTTGTATCGATTAGTGAGAGCTCTCGCTCTCATCCGAACCTACGACTTCCTCCTACAGTCTAATGGCCTGGAGGCTGAAACTGCCTCATGTGCAGATATCACTTTCACTGATGTTATTTAACCCTGTATGTTCTGTGCAAAATGTAATTGTACTACAGGTGGAAAGATTATTTCTCAATTATTGCTTCCAACATGAAACTTTACGTGATTGGTGCAATTTTTCTATCGAGTCTGAAACCACTTTGTTTTGCATTTTCAGTATGAGATCAATATTAGAGTTATAGTCATGCAATCCAGACTTCCAGCTTCTCTAAAATGCCTGGTATGTTTTGTCAATAAACATGGCCAAAAAACATCTATTTTCACTGAAAGATACAATCTGACTGACATAGCAGACAACCAATCACAGACATTTTCTTGTGCTCAGTCATACCCTAGGGAGTTAATTACAATAGCTACTTAGCTGACTAATGCTAAATAGGATATGATATATTTACCTGATAGATCATATTACACTCTACTTGATCTTGAAATTCACTCTTGGTTTTGTAGCTAAACAAACAGTAGCTAATGAATATGATCGCTACAGGACAAGCAGTTAACTACGTTTTTAAATATGTTTTATGTAAATGTTTTCAAATTTGGCAAAAAATAAAAAAAGAAACTTAAAAGATAGTTAATACAGGTAACTTTAAAGAACAGTGTTGATTTTGCATTTTTTTTCACCCTGGCAACTATTGCATACAACAGAGCACTATTATTCCTTCTTATTCACTGTGATCAATGACCTGCAATGATGGCTTTGTACCAAATGAACTCACGTGTTCAACTGAAGCACAGCAAAGCAGCAACTCCGGAAGAAAAAAGGGAGAAACAACGTCGGAAAGCTGTAAGTGAATTTTAAAATGACCCAAACAGTCGCATATAGAGAGAAGGAACATTTTATTCCTAACCAAATGTTTAATATTATGTACTGAATACTAAATTCTCAGTTACTAAACAAACAACTACATTTTTTTAAATGAATGAATGAATAAGGCTTAAGAGTCATGGCTGCATTCACATTCTTGCTCAAAACTCACCAACGACGCATTACACATATGTGTTTATCAGGACCCATTTTTAAAAAATTTTTCATTCTTTTTCACTGGCACAACATATTACTTACAGCTGTTAACGTTGCTGGTTTTCCTTTAACTTTGGCAGGACACACTGCACACTTGGCACTCTGATATGATTTAAATTTTATACTAAATAGCAGTATTTTTGCTCAGGATTTTGGCTATTGAAACACAAATGTGCAGTAAATCAGTAATTCCAAATGCACACGTTAAACAATTCATAAGGAAAATGTAGCTAAATATATTGATCCTTAGAAAATTGATCAAAGAAACATGAAAAGCGTGATTCCTATTTCATCAAAAATCCTGCAGCTAATATTTTGTGTTCACAGTATGTACAGTGTGTGTGTGTGTACGCGCGCATGTGTGCACTGTATATTGCACAAATGATTACATCGTGATTACATAATGATTACATATACCTATTCCGCCTCCATTTCCGACAGGCTTGTTTATACTGATCATCACTTACATGAAGAGAAGATATTTGGGGGACTTTAAAAATAAATATTACATCTGTATTCATAGTAAATCCAAACGGAGGGCCTGGGGCAAAGAGACAGAATGTTGCTAAGTAGTGAACGCTACAGGATGGTTGAGCCAGAGTCTTAGCTATACTGAGCTCCCATATGAGTCTATTTCATATGTGACAGGACAAAAAGAAGAACAAGTGTTCATCTGTCCTATTCTGTCACTCTGCAGTCGACTTTTGGTCTAGTGAGCATTTCACCCGTCATCTGAGCCACTGAAACATAACAAAAACCCAAATATCGAGTCGAGACTCAGAGTTTAACAGGGTGTTTCAATTTCACAATGGGAAAAAAAGGATCAATGTACCAGGAGGAAGGCAATAGTTATGAATCTCCTCATGAGTCACTGACATTTTACCGAGGGCGGAAATCTTGATGGCATTTAATGTCAGACGGCGAGTAGAATAAAGCAGGTTCCATTATCATAATTCTTGAAAAGGTGACAAATAAGGCATTCTTGAATTTCAAATACAGTGTAGAGAGTTGGAAATGAAAATAGCTGATGTGGGAAATAAAAGAAAGAACCTCCAGAGACTGAAGTGAATAATATCATGGGGCAAGAAAAGAGCATGAATAACAGATCTTAAAAGGAAGGCTTATAGAATGCTATATCCTGTGTTTATGTTTAGCCTACAAAAATAGCACTAAAAACACTAGAATTTATATCTAGCTAGTGTTCTTACTACAACGGCCATGCACCACTCAGGAGCCCCAAATATATGTGTTTATTTCATTGGGTGGTTTATCAATACTGACTTAACGATGGTAATTATCAAAAATCTTACATCTAACTCTCCCGAGCCATCCAACATTACACAGGAACAAGAGACTTGTTAAGAAAAAAGGAATCTTGTCAAGAAACACTGCAGTTGCCAGAACACATACAATACATACTATCAAGACTTTTTAACAGTCATTATTTTATTTTCAAATATTCTGGCACCTGTGATCAGCCAATCGGTTCACAATTTTAACATGCATGTCATGTATATGTCATTAAATAAAGCTAGCTCGTAGCTGAAAATGAGCAATTTTATCTGTAACACAGAGCTAAAGATCATATTCGTTTATTTCTGTGTCCTCTATCAGACTGCAGCTGAGTGGGTACAGTGCTATTTCTTATGCTAACCGCTAATGAGCCAATTATCAAGCAAGAAAAATGCTAGCTAATGAATAGGCTACAAAAGTGCAAATTGGTAAACCATCCCAAAATACATCCATGATTTTCTTGTCTTAATGATGTTAGTTGTTATAATTACTTATAGAGACACAGCTTCTCTTTTTTGAATTAGTAAGAAATCTTTTTTGAGAAACATCACCAAACTGTATTAGTTTCAGAAAGTTCTTGCTTTACTCAGACATTTGAGCTCTGCTGTCTCTTTATGGAGCTGTGAAGTTGCTTGATCACCATCTTTACTGGTCACTGTGGAGACATTTAATTGGTAGAAAGGTGGACAACATTGGGCCTAGACATTCAGGACAGTCAGAAAAACACTCTAGCATAAATGTGTACTCCAAAGAATAAATAAAATATTAAACGAAAAGACTGAAAAGATATTTTATAGCAAAAATTATTTAAAAGAAATGTCCAATGTGTCTTTTTACATGACTTTTAAATTGTATTCATTCACCCAGTGAATAAATGCTGATATTTTTACTGTTGATTAATTTTCTGTAACAGCAGCTGTAATTCAAATGGCGCTCGTTCTAATGCTTTATCATTTTTAATTCACAGGGATGTGTATGGTGTACACTTCATATATTCTAAGCCAGCGGTAATCAATAGGCGCACTCCGGTCCGGATTCGGACCAAAGGACAGTCCAGTCCGGACTGAGATCTAAATCTTTGTGCTAGTTATCTGACATCTGGCTAAGGGATTGTGTAAGCATATGTGTATAAAATTTTGGTGTGAATGGCCCTTTAAACTAGCGTGTTAAATGTCTGCAACAGAATCATATGAACAAGAAAAAAGATAGCCAGCACTTTAGTACTTTCGCTCCCCTTCTGTTCTTAACTGTTGCCATGTGACAACAACGTCGTTGTATTTCCACACTCTCTGGTCCTAACGTAACAACCTTACAAAGTTTGACATTTGTCAGGTAGCTAATTTGTTTTGGCGAGTGGCATTAGCAAATTAGTAAACGTCGGAAGCGCTGCGGAAAAGGCCTGTTCCAAATTGTCAGATCCGAAGAAAAGGAAGGTTGACAGTGAAAAGTGTGTGTTTAAAGGTGACTGGACAGACAAGTATGCATTTATTCTCCATAACAGAAGAACCAAACCTATGTGCTTAAATTGCAACGAGACAGTGGCGATTGTTAAAAGTGGTAATGTTAAGCGCCACTATGAAACAAAGCCCATGCATTTTGAGCAACATTACCCACAGAATAGGGAAGTGAGAACCAAAAAACTTAAGTCTTACACCATTGTCTCTGCTTGGCCCTAACACCTTTTGTTCGAAGACTTGTTAAAAAAAAACAAAAGGTGTCACTGTTCAAATTAACACAAAACACTTTTTGTACGTAGTTCCTCAGAACATTTTGGCGTTTTTATTCTTTACATAGTTCTGCACTTGATGGGACACACACTTGCTCTATCGTCCTACTGTGTGGACCTTCTCCAGCTGTGTGGAAATTTGTTAAGTGGACCACAAAAAGTTTTCGATTTGAGTACCCCTGGTCTAAGCCTAATAATAAACAGAGTAAATCCATGTTGTTATTCAACAAAACCAAAGGTATAATTGTTGGTATTCTGTATAGTGATGGAGAGAGTTTATTTGGCATTTTCGGAAGGAGTCTCCAGTGTCAGCGCTTTCTAAAAGTCAGGGGTAACGCTGTAACTCAGATTTTTTCACCAACGGTGAAAGGACAGAGGACGCTGCATTTTGTGGTTTCTTGGTAACATGCTATGATAATTGTCTTTTTAACTTCAGGAGAATGTGAAAGAATGACTGTTTATAGCTGCTATAATGTAAGTGATAACTTGTTTCACGGATGTTGCACAACATTCAGTGTAATTATAACTGGATTAAAAGTACACCATGCATTTCTTTAATAAATAGAAATTTCATAAATAGAACAGTTGGAATCATTCCCAAATTACTGTGGTCTAAGAGGGAGAAAACACCTTGGGATGTCCTGTTATAATAAAATAATCAACATCGTGGTGTAATTGCACCTCATGCTTCATGGTGAGTCACATCACACCATCCTGTTGTTGATTATTTTCCTATAACAGTATACTCTGTGATTTTTTTAATTGAACCTGTCTTTTAAATACAGTACAGGAATTGTTTGTTTCTAAGTGTGTGTGTGTGTGTGTGTGTGTGTGTGTGCACATATGTGCCTGAATGTGATTTTGGTTCTATTTCAGGCTGAGACACAGTAAGCCTGAGACTCCCATAGCTATCACATCGAGAAAGGAGGAGTGACAGCAAAACTTCACGCTTTACTACAAAACAAAATCTTACTCCCTCTTACTCTGTATTAAAAATTAACAAAAATTAACAATTTATCAATTCCCTTCTCTCTCTCTCTCTCTCTCTCTCTCTCTCTCTCTCAATTCAGTTCAACAAGCTTTATTGTACATGTACAGTATTGCCAAAGCATTACAGGAAAGAGAAGAAGAAGTTATTAATAAACATATTAGTATCTGTATAGAAACATGGAGATGAGAGAATAGAAAGCATTGATACAAATAGTGGCAATTTAAAAGAAGTAAAATTAAATAAATAAATAAATAAATACAGAAGACAAACATCTGTGTGTGTGTGTGTGTGTGTGTGTGTGTGTGTGTTTGGATGGGTTACTCACTGTCCCTCAGGTTGTGGCAGGCAGATATGTACTATCCTGCTAAAATGCAGCTTTCCTCTCTCTCTCTTCCTCTCTCTCCCCTGTCTGTCTGTGCATGTCTCCATCTCTCATCCATCTCTGTTTGTCTTTATTTCATAACCGTCAGTCTGCCCACTTCCCTCTTGTTCCTCTTTGTCTATCCATACATTCCTCTCTTCGGCCCTATTTTCTCATTTCTACCTGCCTTCTTCCATCTCTGTCTTTTATTTCTTTCCGTCTCACCTTCTATTTCTCTCCCGCCCATCTTCAGCCGTCCACCTCTGGCTCCTTGTCTCAGCCTCTGACTCTCTCTCTCTGATCATCTCTCTCTGTATTTTCTGTCAGCCTGTCTACATCACTCTCTTTCATTCCGTCTTTCTTCCTCTCTCCCTGTGTCACTTTATCTCACTTTCTCTCTCTTTCTGCTCATGTCACTCTCACTGCCTGTCTGTCTGTCTTTCCCTTCTCCATCTCTTTCTGTCTCTCTCCTGACCAGTGTTTCGTCTGTCTCTCCACCGTAAACAGGAATCTCATTAAAGCAGCCTGAATAAACTCACAGCAGCTCTGATGGGTGAGACGGACGAGACCTCTATTAGCGGTGGAGAAAAGTCCCTCCTTATTTAACTCGCTATCACTCTGCTTGTTTGATAACACTACTGTGGACACACACACACACACTCAGGGGGATTTGTTAACAACATTTCACACACACCTTGGAGGATTTTGATGGGTGGGAATTGGAGTTTTTAGGGTTTGGTATTACAGTAAACACAGTGAAAATACAAACGGAAAGTTGTACTAACATGCAGGACAACAACAACACCACAAACACACACACAACCAATGAACTTAAACACATGTACACAACATGCACAATATTGTTTTCAGGTAGTCACTATGCTGCATTCTATTCTGAAATACACTGCTTAGGTATGCACTATTTTTCTGCACCCAACAGCCTCTTTATTGTGTGTTCTGAGATGCTTTTCTGCTCACCACGCTTGTAAAGAGTGGTTGCTTGAGTTATGGTGGCCTTCCTGTCAGCTCGAACCAGTCTGGCCATTCTCTCAAAACTCCTGCTCACTAGATTTTTTTTGTTGTTGTTTTTTGCACAATTCTGTGTAAACTCTAGAGACCAGTTAATTTAGGACCAGTTACTAAGACAGAAAAAATGCAGCTTGTTATTGTTATCAAGAAACCAAAATGTCATCTGTCCTGATGACTTTCCCATGGCAGAAAAGCTTTACCTTTTCACCTTTTCTTTAAAAATACAAACGTGGAGCATCCCAGTAAAATAGTTATTACTACTGAAATACAGCTAGCGCATTAATATAAACCTGTGATTTGCTTTGCAGCCAGCACTTGATTGTCAAAGTTAGTGTTATGGAAAATGAATCAACTCCTACTGACCAATCAGAAGATTTAAGCCTGATGTTTTCCCAATACAAAAAGGCAAAAGCAACCAGTGGTAAATGGTACAAATATGCACAACATGCTTTTTGTACTGCTAAATAATGCAGTATAGGGAAAATATGTCAAGCAAGCTTACACACACACACACACACTGCAGCAGCTCACCTTGTTTCCAAATCTTTCTTGTCAACATCTAATGATATAATCTTCCTCAGTCACTATAGCAACATTGCTGAACCTTTGCAAGCAGCAAAGTGATTATAAAGCTTCACTTTATACATTTTCTTTCCTCCACCTCCAATTGTGTCCCTGGAAACTTCACATTTTTCATGGAAGGTCTGAGTTTAGTCATGGCAATGTGTCTGTTCCAGATCAATGTCACACAGAGAGAGAATCCGTTCATGACTTTTTCACACAACTTTCTATCCCACTGACCACTGATTTCATCTCAATGGTAACATGACTATCTGATTATTTATGATGTTACTGATATTACTGTAAAAAAAATACTAGAATGATCATTTTGAACGTCAGGAGAATAAGCTTAATTTACCATATCTTAGCTTTTCTGAGATAGTCTCAATTTCGAGGATTCTCGAATCTGATTGGTTAGAAAGTGGTGATTAATTTTCTATGACAGCAGCTCTGTCATTCAAACAGTATGTTTATATTAATGCGTTTATTCTAATATTTCAACTTTTCTATATTAACAGCTAATTTACAAGGACATGTATAGCAGACACTCCACATAATCTAAGGTTAATAAATCCAAGGCTGTTAAGAAAAAAGTAAGTGTTCATGTTTTGAAGCTTTCTGTAAGGAGACATTTATTTAACATTTATTTGAGGAGTCTCTTGTGTCAGCGCTTTGTTTTTGCCACAGGAGGCTTTGTTTTTTTGTTTTTTTTTATTGTATTAACTTCAGGGGACAGAAAAAGAAAGCCTGGTGAGAGAACAACTGTTTATAGCTGCTATAACAAAAGTGATAACGGGATATGTTATCATGTTCCACAACAATAAATGTAACTATAAATGGATACATGTACAAGCTGTCATTCTTTAATTCATAGACAATTGTAATCATAGGCAACTTGCTGTGGTATATGAGTAATAAAACACTTCAGGACATGCTCTTATTGGAAAATAACAACTTCAAGTGGAAACTGCCTGAAGCGATCACCCCACCCAGTTGTTTATTGTTTTTCTATAGCAGCATGCCCCATCATGTTTTATTGCTTACAGTCTTAAATGTATTAAAAAGTCACGGGGTGACATCCCAAGACTAAGAGTTTAAGTCCCAGTGATACCGCAGCTCTGTCTCTGAAAGAAGAGTAGTTGTGCTCTCTCTCTCTCTGGATGGGAAGGATGGCCTTCCCCATTCCCCTGTTGATTAGATCAATGCCAGATGACAACAGGTCTTTATCAAATGAACAAAATAGAGCAGTTAGTACTCTCCTTTGAATGAAGGCTGCAACAGTTTAAAAAGGCACAGTGGCTCCACATGTATTGGAGGAAGAGGCCACCACTTGGGAATGATGAAATTATGCTAAAATGTCCCTCACTGTGCCTCAGAAACATCAATGTCATTCTGTCAAAATGACCAGTTAATCATTATTATTGTTATTATTTTATAAAGTGTCTCTAAATAGATAATGCTAACAAAGTTATCAATAATGCATTTAGCCATGCTGACTGAAATAAACAAACCGGATGAAAAGTGTGGTAACCTGTAGGACATTGTATCATAGCTGAATCCAAATGATTGTAGAGAATTTCTATTTTTAAAGTCCATCAAAAGATACTTCTGAAGCAGTCTCAGCTCAGAGCCCTGAGGAATCTCAGCAACTCATATTCAGTGGTTACATTAAATGTGACACATTTAGTACTTTTTGTGTCTATATTCTGCTTTGAATGTAGTAAATATATTGGACGTCATGTTGGACGCTCTGATAGTTTACATCGATTTCTTTTAAGTATTACACAGCCTTATTAGGCAAAAAAATGGCTGTGTGTTGCTGAGCTTGAACAATTGGGTACATAAGTAATAATAGTAAAGTAGTTGGCCAGTGGTAGGTCAGTGGTTAAGATGGTGGACTACTGATTGGAAGGTCATGAGTTCAATTCCCAGCACTACCAAGCTGCCACTGCTGGGCCCTTGAGCAAGGCCCTTAACCCTCAACTACTCAGCTGTATAAAATGAGATAACTGTAAGTCACTCTGGATAAGGGTGTCTGCCAAATAAATGTAAATAATAGTAATAATCTCCAGGAGAGGAAACTTGGACTGAATTAAACACAAAATAGCTGAGCAACGCAAAAATAGCTGCATTAAAAAAGCAAAGGACATAGTTTACAAATATAAATCATCATCATCATGACCATTTAGCTTGATTCTTGACAAACACTCGATAATTATTCAACAGAACACAATCCAAACCAATAACCACAATCTTCCGTTTACAGTCTATACCATACTCAATCAGGGGTGCTTTTAGAGCAAGTATAGTACAACAGCATAATAAATGCATAGACCTACATTGCATGTATTTATGAATAATTCAATCCACAAGGTTGTAATGGCTGTGAATAGAAAATCTACACACTTCAACAAACTTCAGTATTATTTTAGAGTTTTTTATGGAGTTTAGGATTACTCATGCACTGCAAAAGTGGAAGAAGATTAAAAGAGAAGAAGAACAGTGGAATTCCAACATCTCATTCAGAATTCAGCATTTTTCTGTGTTTTTTTATTCTTTCGTCCTTCGTGACTTCAACAACTGCGTCTCCGCAAGGACCTAAAATAACAGAACCATCTGGATAAGGGTCACTTTCCGGCGCAGTCTCAGCAGAGGTAATTATACATGTGCTCTATAGAGAATTTGGAGTTAAAGTTAGAATTAGGAATGTGAGCAGCTTTAAAGTCTTGCTCTGTTAAAGCGCTGAAGCAAACTTGGACAAAAAAAAAACATTTTTTTAATATGCACAAATCTAGAGAAAACTCAGTAATGCTTTCCATGAAGCCTGCACTCAAGTCATTATAACTTTGCTTAATATTGTAGATAGTTTGGTCACAGTGCCAGGTGAACATTTTATTAAAAACTCCTATAAAACATCATAAATCTGTCAATAAAATGCTATCATTCATTTCCTTGCTATCATTAATTCCATGCCTACAGGGGAAGGCATGATCAGGAGTATAAATCACCCATTCCCGCTCACTATTTGTCAATTCTGAAAAAAGGAAATTACAAATACAGTAATTAAGGCACTTAAAAATCATATGTCTTAATTAGTCATTGATGAATAAATTATAATACTGTATTTGAATTTTAATATGACACAGAATGTTGATGAAGTTCTAAAGGAATGGTTTGATGAAATCTTTGGTGTTCAAAATTTGTTTCTTTAAATTTGCACTGGAGGTTAATTTAATGTAATCTCATCAATAATCTCATTTTTATTTAAAGGGCAAAACAGACACAGTGGAACTATAATAATAATATCTAACTATGAATAATTCAATCCACAAGGTTGTAATGGCTGTGAATAGAAAATCTACACACTTTTGTAACTTACACGCAATTTACACACTTTTGTAATAGCACACGGTTGTAATTTCATATACTGACTTTAATATTAACTATAATCACATATTTATTAGATTAAAACTGCTACTACTTCTAGTAATTGTTTGGTACAATTCCACCTTCAGGTTTTAATATGAGATTACATCACGTAAAGAAGTAGATATACTGTATGATTTGGGCGTGTATTTATGGAACAGATTTTAAAACGTTTTCACTGCTCAGGTAAAGGGAAAATTGTGGTAAAGGGAACACTGTCAGTTTAATTTTTCACCAAATCTTTGCTTTAAATTTATACTGCTTTTAAGTTTATAATACTTAAGTGATTTGAAGCACTCGGTGATGACCTTATAAATGTTCATAGTGCTTAATTTTATAATGCTTATTAATATTAAAGGTGCTTTTATCTGTTGGAATAACAGTGCAGGCGCCATAGGAACTTGTGATAAACAACTGAGATATGTTTGTCAGTTTGAGCTTTATGAGGAATTGTTAAACCTTATAATAAGCATTCTCACATTACTTTTAATTAACCAAGAATACTCATAAAGCCTCACAGTACGAAACTTTATGAGTATGGGCCTTAGACCAGGGCAATATAACAGTATTATATCAATATTGTGAGTCCACTGTGACTCACAGTAACAAGCAGATGGCTAGCCAGTAGTCAAAAGTACCAGATTTTGTACCAGATGTTGAATATCAAAACTGTATTCACTTCATTCATTCATCATCAGTAGCCAGTTTATCCTGGTCAGGGTTGATGTGGATCTGGAGTTTTTCCTAGGAACACAGGGCATGAGATGGGGAATACACTACGCATGCACATATTTACACACTCGTTCACACCTGGGGGTGATTCAGAGATGCCAGCCATGTTTTTTGGGAGGTAGGAGGAAACCAGAGAACCCGGAGGGAACCAAAACGCCCAACATACAAAACTCAATACAGACAGTAAACTGAGCTCAGGATCAAATCAGGGACACTGGAGCAGTGAGTCACCAACGCTGCTTACTGCACTAACAGCACTGAGCCACTCATAATTTATCTGAATACATATTGAATCAATTTTTATGGCTTTTTAAACGAGGCACTAGGTATAACTGACATTGACAAGGATTTTTCTAGCACCTAGTAAACCCCCAAACCACGATACACATCATATATCATGAAATTTCCTTCAAATGCTTTTTGCCAATAACGCCTACCTCTAACAGGCTTCAGAGAAGGTTTTACTGAACCCTGGATATTAATATTCATAGGGATATGATGTGTTCACAGTCATAACCAACTCTGTTTATTGCTTATTTAAAGGCACTTCCCATTTTGTCCAACATTCTGTGAGACTCATTTGGTTTTCCCCTGAGCATACTGTATGTGTGTCTTTGTGTGAAGATGGGTTCTCTGATGCTATTACACTTAATGACCTGCCAAACCATCTTGTGTTACCCAAGACTGAAAGCAGCATGCAAATCACAGATATGACACTGCTGGAAAATAATAACAATAATCATCTCACCAAGTTTAGCAATATGCTCACTGTTTATAAAGCATGCTGACAAACTGGTACATGACTTCAGGATTATTACAATGCAGTGCAGCCTGGAAGCTCCAGTGTGTCAAAAGGAGATGCTTATCAAAGAAATCTGATAATATTAAACCTGTTTCCTCCAAAAGCATGTTGTTGACCTATAAAGCAGCTCAAGGTTTAGTGCTATACTATTTATGCTAACGTGAACTTCTATAAGCATTCTTGTTTATTAAGGTCTATGGATGAAGATCTGTTAGTGCCAAGAGATTAAAAACTCTACCACAGAAAATAATGGAAGAATCCATCAATTATTGCTTGTACTTCAGCGACTACAATGATTTTTAATCCCAGATATCTTAATCATCTAATTTTTAAAGTGTTAACTGTAATTTATTTACAGGCTTTTTTTTTTTTTTTGGCTGTTTTGGCGGTATTGTTGTGATGTTGCCACTTGACACATCTGGGGTCCATGGTGTGATCCTGGTTCATAGTTCGAGTTTCTTTGCATGTTCTTGTCATGTTCACTTGAGTTTCTTTCAGGTTCTTCGGTTTCCTCCCACCTCCCAAAACCAGGCATGTAGATGGATTGGTTCTGTTAAATTATGGATGAGTGTGTGAATGCGCGTGTGTGTGCATGGATGTGTGTACTCATGCCCGGTGTTCCTGGGATAGTCTCCGGATCCACCCTGACCCTGTCCAGGATAAAGTACTTACTGAAGATGAGTGGATGAATGAATGAATGAATGAACAAATGAATGAATGAATATTTACTTTATTTTGTACCACTCTCAGTTTTCGTCTACTAATTTCCCTCTATTTATTTGCTCCTGTATATGAAGGCTGTTTTTTTTTCATGGACTAAATACACAAAATGCTGATGAGATGAGCTGAGATAAACATTTAGTTTGCAGTAATCCTGCAAAACTTGTCTTGTTAGGCATTACTTGGAGCCGATGTTTATTTCAGCATGAAACTGAGTGCAATCCCTGTATTTCCCAAATCTCTTGCACTTCAAAAATGACAGATTCGGAACTGAACAGGAGGAGGGATCTTATCCAGCGAAGAAATAAACAAACAAATCCCAAGTGCTTGCACTTGCATTTAAAGAGACTCAGTGAATTTTGAATGCATCATTTAGCAAATCAGCACAAACCGACTGCAGGATCCAGCAATGCACCACTCAGAAAAATAAATGAAATAATAATATCAATAGGTTTAATGTACATAGTGCACTTCTTAATTCCAGACAACAGCAACAGTCATCTCACTTCATCCTCGTGCACAGCAATGAGAAGAAAACCAGTCTGAATAAGAAAGCAAACTGATGAACGTGCATTGTAAGGTGATATAAATATCGCACAATGTAGTAGAGCATGGATTTTGTCTTAGATTGGATATGCAGCAGAATTAAAAACAATAAAACCTGCTACAGACAGGAGATAAAATCTGCAGCAGCGCCACCATGTGGTCCATGTGCTCAACCAACCAGCCAGTAAACCTCTGATTTATGGGAGAAAATCTGGAAAATCTTATCACTGAGTTTCATGTGCATGGGGTATTCATTTGCAAGAAGTAATAATAATAAAGCAAAAGTTTTACAAAAGTTTAGTGAGCTGGAGACTATAAAGACAACACAAATGCGCCACGGAACGCGCGTGCGCTCTCAACACTATACGATTTCGCACCATGGAAATCGTATAAAAAGTTACGAATGGTTAAGATTAGGGTTCAGTAGTGTTCAAGGGGTCTTGCTGTGTGTTCAGTACGTTGGCATTCCTTCGACTTGCACTCGATCAGCTTTCAAAAGTCATGCAAGTGTTTGGAAAACAACAGCAACAACAACTTTGCGCACAAGGAAAGCAGCCCGATTTTTTTTTTCCCTCCTTCAATAATTCACTCCATAAAGTCTATATTCTCGCTTCCTTTCAGCAGAACAGTGAGACTGAGTGCAGGACTTTGGAGGCGCAGTCGGAAAAGCCGCCGCAGGTAAAGAGAGAGCGAGAGAAAGAGATAGACAGAGAGAAATAGAGAGACAGAGAGACAGAGAGACGCGGCGATAAAGATGAACATAAAACAGCGGGACACTTACCGACAGAACACCGGCGGAAAAAGGGATCATCTAGATCAGAGGAAGAAGAAGATGAGAGGAGAGAGGGAAGCGGCTCAGGGCTGCAGTAATCCTGATAGAGGAGTGTGAGAGTGTGATCCGAGTGGCACAGGAGTCACTGAGAGAGTGAACACACACACACACACACACACTCGCACACTCACACACTGAGGAGAGAGAGAGAGAGAGAGAGCGCGCAAGGAGAAAAGATGAGAGTGAGAATGGAAAGAAGCACACTCTCACACTCTCAGAAAAAAAAAAGAGCTGGTAGGATAGTTAGAGGTTCTTAGGTTCCTACACAGGTTCTACTTGGAACCTTTTCTGAAAGAGGTTGTAAGGTTCTACAGAGAACCTTTTAAAGCTCCAGAGACAGAGAACCACTGGGGCTTCTAGATTTAGGTGTGGAGGAGATTAAAAACAGACAGATTCTCCAGAGGAAGGAGAATAAAGAGAGTTATAGAGAAAAAAGTGATGGAGAAACAAAAAAAGAAGAAAGGAGAGGTAGGGAGAGAGGAGATGAAAGCAGAAGAAGAAGAAGAAGAATAGCAAGTAAGCATTAGAGAAGAGGAAATAAAGGAAAAAGAGAAATAGAGTGATAGATGGTGATCCACAGAAAAAGGTAAGGAGAGAACAGAGCAGGAGTGAGAAAAGATGAGACAGAGAGGAAGAGAAAATGTATAGTATATGAAAATTTCTACAAAGAACCTTTATGGGTTCAAATTGAAGAACCAGTTTTTCCCTTAGAGTGTAGAGGAAAATAAAAAGAGAGAAAATGAGAAAGTTGGTGAGAAAGGGAGGAAGAAGCATAAAGAGACTTATAGTGGGAAAAAAGAGAATGAGGGACAAACAAGAAGAAAATTACAGAGGGGGAGAGAGTGGATGAAAATAGAGGAATGAGAAGAAAAGAGTGTGAGAGAGTAAGCGTTAGAGGAAAAAGAAAGGAAAAGGAGAAAAGGAGTAATAGATGTGATAGAGAACAAAAGATATGGAAAATAAATGGAGAGAGAGAATAGAATAGAGCAGGAGGGAGAAAAGAAGAGACAGAGAAAGGAGGTTCTTGAGTTCATAAAGAAGTTCTACTTGGTACTTCTGTTGTAATGTTCTTCATGGAACCTTTAGGGCTCCAGAGAAAGAGACACTGAAGAAACATTTAGTTTTTTTTCTTGCAGAGGGGAATAAAGAGAGAGAAAAGTAGAAATTTAGAACCTTAAGGGTTCCTCCCTTTCTCAAAAATGTCTCTTTTTCTCAATTTCTCGTTCTTTATTCCGCTCTACTCTCTAAGGAGGGCCAGTTTGAAAAAGAACAAAGAAAGTTATAGAGAAATGCGAGAAGGAGAGACAAAAAGAAGAAAATGACAGAGCAGGAGAAAAAGAAGCAAGAGAGTAAGGGAGGAGGGGAGTGAGAGAGTAAGAAAAGAGAACAAGAAGAAACAGAAGGAGAGTTAAAGAAAAAAACAGAAATAGAGGAGAAAAGAAAAGAGACTGATAGAGAGAGAGATTGATGGAAGAGAAAAATGGAAAGGGAAAATAAGAGAGTGAGATAAAAAGGGAGAAGAATTAAGAGAGAGGTGGAGATAGAGGTATAGAGAGGAATAGAAAAAAAAAACCCAAAGAAATATACAAGGAAAAGAGAGAGGAAAAGCAGAGAGTAATAGAAATAGAGTGCAATAACAAAGTAGAGAAAAATAGTGAGAAGGAATGAGAGTGAGATACAGCAAGACAGAGGAGAAATCAACGGGGGGATGAAATAGATGGAGGGGAGAAATATATAGCTAGGAAAAACAAAGAGAAAACTCAGTAACATGAGGCTGTAGAAGGTATTAAAACAGTGCTTATACTTCGGTGTAATTTGCTAACAAAGAATTTGCTTTATAAACTATAATAAGTAAGAAATAAAACTCGAACTCTTGCCACTCCAAAGTTGATTTTCCTATATTAGCATGTCCTGGTGTATTTTATGCCTCAGCAATTTATGCATAACAATTATCTTTTTTTTATTTATGAATGAACAATGCTTCATGTTTTTTTTTTAACTATTTACAGTTACATATAATGTTGTGGAACATCAATAAAACAAGGTAGGTCGTGTTATTACTTACGTTATAACAGCTATAAACAGTTCCCTCACCAGACTCTCTTTTTTCTCTTTCTTGAAAGTAATAAGTTTAAAAAAAAAAAAAAAAACACTTGCCATTTTACTGAGAAACTAGAAAGGGCAGCAAACTCCTCTGTCTTGGAAACTTACTGACTGTAACAAAACGCTGACACTGGAGACTCCTTCCATAAACCGTCTCCTTCATCATATCAATGATTATACATTTTTCTTTGCTAAATCACACATTAAACACGTTTAATTCTGTTTATTCGCTTTAGATTATGTGGACATACAAATCCCTGTGAATTAGCTGTTACTATAGAAGCTACATGTATAATGTATTAGAATGAGCATGTTAACATAAACTTGCAAATTGAATCGCAGCTGGAACGACTGTCAGAGCTGCGCTTATAGAAAATTAAACACCACCTTCTGACCGATCAGAATCAAGAATTCAGCATCACTGCGGTATAATGCCTCACAGATCTTACGTGACGTGCTATATATCATTAATTCATTAAGGTACAATCCTAACCTACTTCCTTCTTGAAAATTTTAGTATAAGTATAGAAGTATAGAAGTTTTAAAACATTGCTGAAATGTGTGAATAGGGGGAGCAGACATGATGTACAAGGTGTAACGATTCCACAGCTTTACGCGCATAACAGAAAAAAACACGATCACTCTAAAACTTACTAAATACGCATCTAAATAAATACATAAATATTTACTAAATACCCAATTCTAAAACTCATGTATGCTGTGCATTTTGGGATATAATTTTGTGTTGAAAATTATAAAAAGAATTATTTTAAAAAAATTATAGTCATCTTAAACAAACAAACAAACAAACATAAAAGTCATTCATATAAATTAACAAATAAATAAATAAGTGTAATTTATTTATATAAATAGATCTTAACTAGATCTTATTTTCTATATAGTGCATTTTGTTTTAAAGCCCATATATGTGTGTGTGTGTGTGTGTGTGTGTGTGTGAACTGTATAAAATTTAAAAGCAGAATTCAACCATGAAAAATCCATCTTTTTTAAAAAAAATTCACTCTCGTCTTCACTCGAAAGGCACAACAGAGCAAAGAACGCTGAGGTTTACACTACGGCTAGCTTTTCTTCACCAAGTTCAGCAGCATTTGCCTTTAAAATGAAACGCTACCATTTCTACCGCAGTTCAGTCAAAAGAAAAGATGCCTGGAAAGCCAGTGATCTATGTTTTTTTTTTTTTTCTTCTGAAAAACAAAATAGCAGTTGTAACCTCACCGTCAGTTAATAACCATGCAGCTGGAGAGAAAAACGGAGAAAGCGGATTTTCATATGCAATTTCATATGTGGTTGCTTCAGTGGTAATAATACATCTGCACCTGAGAGACGTGAGTGTTAAGTAGTGAAGCTGTGGCTCAACACACTTCTCCATAGCACACGGGAGATTAAAGTTGAGACCAATAACATTATGAGGTTGAAACACAGCCAAAACATTCACACACATCGCGTCTCTGTAATAATAGTAATTACCTGAGTAGGCTTTCTGATTTTTAATCAGTGGTTTGAGCAAGAAAAAAAAAAAGATGAACAAAGAAGGAACGGAAAAAGTATGGTGGAAATTAGGCTTCTATATAATAAATTATAATATATTTAATAAATAACATAATAATAGTTACAATAACAATAATAGATAGATAGATAGATAGATAGATAGATAGATAGACAGACAGACAGACAGACAGACAGACAGAATAGCATGTAGACAGGCATAAAGGAAAATAGGCAGGCAAGCAAACAGACAAATAGATAAACCAAATAGGACAGACAGAAAGAAGGATAGACAGACACTACTACAACAAACAATCAGATAGGTAGAGAGACCGACAGACAGTGATACATACAGATGGATAGACAGACACTATAACAAACAAACAGACAAGAAGACAGATAGACAGATGGATAGACACGTACTACAACAAACAAACAGACAGGAAGAGAGACAGACAGACAGATGGATAGACAGACACTATAACAAACAGACAGACAGAATGGCAAATAGACAGGGAGACAGACATATGGCTGGACAGATAGATTCTACAACAAACAAACAAACAGACAGAACAGCAAATAGACAGAGAGATAGACACAAAGACATATATATGCAGAGAGAAATATAGATGGATAGACAGACACTACAAACAAATAAACAGACAGGCAGAACAGCAAACAGATATACAGATAATACACTATAACTCAGGAGTCTTCAGTCTTTTCCACAGCTTTAAGAGCCGTTGTGGCTGCAGGTTTTCATTCCAGCCAATTCCAGACACAATGACATATAGACGGAGTGACAGAGAGACAGATCGGTAGACAGACACTACAACAAATAGACAGACTGATTGACAGACATAGGGATAGATAAACACTACAACAATCAAACAGGCAGAGAACAGCAAACAGACAGATAGAGAGAAAGACACAGATGGATAGAGAGGCATTACAACAGACAGACAGACAGACAGACAGATAGACAGGTAATGCAGTGTAACTCAGGGGTCTTCAGTCTTATCCACAAAGGGCCTTTTGGCAGTTTTTTTTTTTTAAATTCCAGCCAATCAAGAGCTAAAACTATTCGCTGTTTGAAAACCAAGACCAAGTAATAAAACAGGTGGAATCAGGTGTTCTGATTGGCTGAAAACCTGCAGTCACACTTCTGTATTTGCGCCTTTGCAGATACTGTTGAATACCCCTGGTGTAAGTATGACTAAGTATAGGTGTAACTATAAGCTATAACTCTGCAGCACTTTATAGCACACGTTCAGTCTCAGTCAGTTTATTTACCACCCTTATATTTGTGTCAAACGCCACATCCTTCATACAGCACCATTTACCAGGAAATGCTGAGAGCTGACCTCAGCAGTGATTCCATCATGGCCGACGTGAGTCCTCAGGGTGCAGAATGTGACCTTTCAGGGTTCATTAAGCGAAGAGGTCGAGCAGTGCATCTCTGCCAATTTATGCCGCTCAGAAAAGATGTCGAGGTTAGGCTCGTTTTGTCCGGTTGGCTGTATTTGTCATTATTTACTATTTTGGCATCATGATAGATAAGAAAAGGAGTACAGTTTATATTCATGTATGGGAATTATGTCTGTGAAGCAAAAATACGAAGACTGATAAACAGCTTGAATCTTAAAAGTGCTCACACTTAGACTTCACTTTAATCTAAAATGGTTTGCAAATATTTGCGCTTCCCAATTAAATTACCTCTTGTGTTACTTTAAAAATGACATGTTGTGGTAAATTACAAGGCCAAATTAGTGTTGTAGCTCCAAAATAAAGAATGAAACATCAGATATCAGAAATGTCTAGGCTGATCAAATACATTTAGCATAAACAGATAACTGTATACATTTCTTCTTTTTTTGTTGTTCCATTTCTAAAACTTTTTTATCATGTAGAAAATCAACAAAGCATTTCATTAGACTAGGGGTGACCACACATTTGCATATGACATCTCAACCTAATGAAATGAATTCCAGCTGAACCAGTAGGATGCATGTTATTACATATCAGTCGTCTTGAAAATGTGTTCATTTATATGCAGCATCTAGACATATGGATCACATTTCATATTACAAATCATTGCAGTAAAGACCATCACAGCCCATCAAACAAGCATAAAACATGAAAACTCAGCAGGGGCTGAATAGGCATGATGGTTTGCTCTTTATTTCATGCCCTGCGTTCTAATAGTCTTTTTTAATGAGCACTCATCGACTTGCACTCTCTTTTTCCCCTTGGATGAACCTCTGTTCCCCATTTTAAGGTCTGTTTGATTACTTTATTAGGTCAAGTAAAGTTTGGTAGATGGGCCCTTGGATGCCAAAGAGGTGGATCACAGTAGGCATCACAGTAGGCTTCATGAGCAGTTACCCCAAAGGCATTATAATTTTGATGCGATTTTAAAACTGTGAAACAGATTAGATGAAAATGTAGTGTGGAAAAAGCATTAGTGAGTTACTGTATTACATATCAGTCCCCTTGAATAGACTTGAGGTTGAGTTTGGGCCTGTCGTCTTTTACGTGTGTGTATATCATGTGTTTCATGGATTTCCCCTGCTCTCTGTAACACACACATTTCACATTGTCACCTCCTCATTTAACAATCCAAGCAGGATAAACTCTACAATTATGGCAATTAGAGCTCAGTTGATGCACAAATTAGGTGTATTAGTTCAAACAAGATATTAAAAATGTGTAAAGAAAACCGTTCTCCAAAAAATGCAAAAGCTCTCATAAGTTTACAAGAGGTGTAAATATTCATGAATGATTGAGGAAAGAAAGAAAAAAGAAAGAAAGAATATCATTTTTAACAGTTTGAGGTTAAAATTTTCATAACTGATGGAGGCAGAAGAAGGAAGGAAAGAAAGAAAGAAAGAAAGAAAGAAAGGTCATATTTCTTAGGTTATATTGTAATGAAAGTACAAGGTGAATAAAAGATGAGTGGCATGGTACTGTAGTGGGTAGCATTTCTGTCTCACAGCTCCAGGGTTTGATCCTGAGCCCTGGTTATTGTTTGTGTGTTTCATGTGTTCCTGTGCCCTCGTGGGCTTCCTCGGGTCCTCTGGTTTTCTTCCTACCTCCCAAATAAATGGCATGTAGGTGGCTTGGCTTCTTTAAACTCTCTACTACTTTAAAGGCTTTGGGGGCAGCTATGTGAAGAGAGTCAATTCATTTTCAATACAGAAAGTAAAAAATGACAATAGCCCAACAACAACAATCATGACTTCATTTTGTTATTATACACCTGATACGTTCACAGAATTGAAGAAAAACAGATAATCTTCTTTTTCATCACTCTTTTTTATATTTTATCTAAATCGTTTGTATTTTAGGCCATGGCATAAATCCAGAGCCTATCCCAAGAACAGTTGGATGCCAGTTCACCAGGCTAAGGAACTATATACAAGCATCTTTTGTACTTTAATTTCATTACAGCTTGTAACACTCCTTAACAAACCATATTATCTCAATGCATATATAATACATAATGCATCTTTATGCATCTATTCAAGCTTAGTATTGAATGTTAAATATTATTCCCTTCAAATCCGAATTGATGCTATGTTAATGTAAATACCAACCTGACACAGCTAATCTGGACCAGCAGACCCATCATTATTATTTTGCCATGTTTGATCGTTATTTGTAATCTCTCCTTTTCGGTAATGGTCGGGTCGAACTGCTCATTAAGAGTCAGTAACCTCTGCAAACTCTCACATCCAATGTCTGGGGGAAAAAGAAGCTCAGGATCTTAACAAGCTGCCTGCATGAACAGCACTTTGTTGACAAGCAAGCGTACACTGGGGTAATTGGTTTCTGCCAAACACCAGACAAGTTAATTAATTTTAATTACTTGCCTAGCTCGGGAAGGGTCAGGCTGAAAGAGTGAACTCAGGAGGCAGGACATACAGTTCATCATAGCGTTGTTGGAAAATGCCAAGATGGCAGTGCGGTACTGCGCAGTGAGCACTCCAGGTATGGAAAATAAAGTCAAAAGTCATCTTTTGTCAAAGATGTGCCTTAGAAACACTGGTCTACTACCTTAGTGGAAAACAGAGCAAAACTTAGGCCAGTTTTGCTGCAGAACCATACATGATTGGAGCTGGACCTGATCCAACTCCAACTCCTATAACCCTAACACACATAACAACACACTTATCAGTCTCCATCCCCTGAACTTCTGGTTCAACTCCACCCAGCTAGGAATTGCTGGATCAAGTCTCGCTCCTGGACTTTTGGTTCTGCAGTGAACAGTACTCACAAAACATGCCTGAAGAATGAACTGTTGGAGAAGTTGAACAATATTGACTTCAAGGCCTCAAGGCTGTAGTCTTGCCAATGCCTCTGGAATGCACCACTGCTTAAGCTGTCAGAGAAGCTTATGGGTACTCCTGCTACCTACTGTGCTGCTGCTGTCTCATCCTGACAATCTTCTTCTGCTATGGCTCCTCTCACCATCCAGGCCTGCCTGATTCATCCTTGTGATATTCTTTGGCTTGGAGCTTCTGCATTTGTAACTCACATTCTGTTGTTGGGAATGGTTCCACATGGATACTCCAGTTTATGCCAGTTAATCCCAAGTCTCACCTTTGTTTCAGTAGACAATTTCACCTGCATGCTGGGGACTTGTACCAAGGAACTGCTGCTGTAGTCATAAATACTGTCCTTTGCTCATTCCAGGATTTATTCACAATATGCTGATACTAAACATCCTTTCAACACACTTAGTACTGATTTCCTTATACTCTTCTACACTTGTACACTGTAATGATTTATAATCCCACTATCCGATGTCACCAAGAAGAGGATGGGGTCCCTTTGAATCTGGTTCTTCTTGAGGTTTCTTCTTTCTTCCCCTTCTCTTACCTGTGATAAGGATGCCTCCCTCCCAGATGTGTGAAACAACTTCTACACATTGTGGGAAGGACAGAATGATGAGCTAATGAAGAAGACCGCCTTTTCATCCAATCACCAGGTACTCTGTCTGTCCAAAGCTGTTATAAAGAAACCTCTATTCATAGTCAGCCTGTTTAAAACTGCTGGAAATATGTTAAGGTGAATGTAGTAATCATCATGCTGATGCTCTTACAGACATATTCCTGTGAAAAGTATTGTACCTGCATACTTCAAAATCACTACGATTATCCCAGGGCCAAAGAAGTCAGCTGTATCCTGTCTCAGTGACTAACAATCCATAGCACTTCAGCCAATTAAAATGAAGTGCTTTGAGGAGCTTTGAGATCTCTTTTCCACTGAGATAGTTTCTTGCTAACTGTGCTTCTTGTTCCTGACTTACAAATGAACATGGATACATCTGTGCCAAGTCAAAATATTAACTCCCTACAATTTTAGGAATAAACCCAAGTCCAGGAATGTGGAATGAAACAGCACCAGAAAACACAAGGACTAAAATGAAAACTTGCCTATAATGTCAGGTCCAAAAGTCTATCTATCTATCTATAATCTATCTATATATACACTCACCAAGGGCTAATCATGTGTCAGCAGCTGTCTACAATTGTGGTGTTGCTCCAGATTCCTGTTTTTGGCTGACAGGAGCCCTGACTGGAACCCACATGCTTGTAGCCCATCTGCCTCAAGGTTCGATGTGTTGCTTGTTTTGAGATGATTTCTGCTAATCACAGTGATAAAGAGTTATTTAAGGGTTATTTGAGTTACTGTAACCTTCCTGTCAGTTCAAACCAGTCTGGCCATTTTCCTCTGACCTCTTTCATCAACAAGTTGTTTCTGCCAGCAGAACTACTACTATTAACTGGATGGTTTTTTTTGTTTTTTTCTCACCATTCTGTGTAGACTTCAGAAATTCTTGGGCATGAAAATCTCAGGAGAGAGCAATTTCTGAAATACTCCAGTCCTTCTGGCACAAACAAGCTTGCCTTGGTCAAAAACACTGAGATCACATTTTTCTATATTGTCTGAGTCTGTTAAACAAGCTATAATGAAATTAGTTCATGCTTAGGTTTATTATATGTATTTGTTTTGTTGGTATATCTTCTGATCTGAGATGCAGTTATTTTGCATCTCTATTGGGTCATATGCAGACATGGTTCTGAATCTGCTCATGAAAACCACCTCAAGTTTTACATTGCAGTTGTCAAGAATATACAAATAATGAAATAAATTGTAGTTATAATGCAACAAAAGTGTGTGGATGAGAAATGAGTAGTGATATAGCCCCCACTGTTAGCTATGAAAGCTGAGCGTAATTGGCTACATGGTCTGCTAACTTAAAAAAAAAAAAAAGGGGTTTGTGTTGGAGGTGTGACAAGCGTATTTAGCCATAGGGAATGTTTCTGTGTGGTGCAGCAGAACAGCAGAAAGCAAAGAGAAAATAGGAAGTAGGAAGCTTCAGTGATTTCGGGATTTTATATTTGAGGTGTAAAAATGATTGAATCGATTAAAGAGTAGCATCACATGACATTTAATCTTGAGAATTCAAGATAATAATTACAATAATAATAGCAGTAATAATAATAATAACCATGGAATATAAAAAAGGGAAAAAACACACACTGTAGCTTTAATATATTAAAAAAAAGACATTGTAAATGCCCAGTGTCCATTTTTCCCCCCCCTCACTCATTTTCTATCTATTAATTAAGTTCTATCAACCATGTCACTGATGCCACAAGAGAGAATGCAACATGGAAATAATTGACATTTTCTTTTTGTTTTTTTTTCTTTTTGTTTCCTCAGCTTGCATTTACACAATAGATTTTTATATTATATTTAGGTATATTATAGCTAGTGGTGTGAGTTAGCCAGAGATGTGTGGAGATCACCAAATTGAAGTGAAATGATGAAGTGGAATGAATAGTCATATATAAACCATACTCAGAATCGATTAACTGTACTTAAAGTAATAGTACATGTGAATAGAACAAGTTCAGTGATGACAGTTCAAAACTTTAAAACCAGCTTTGTAGAACATGCATGAAAATGAAACCGTAAATATAAACATCACCAGGCAAACAGCTCAAAATTATACATGAAATGGATTTTATTCATGGTTATTTGCATTATATATCCAACTGATATGGCTTGTTAAATATTTTAAATATTAATAATTTAATGATTTTATGTGTGGAAATTACTATAGTGCAGTACTAACTTGTACAATGCAAGAAAAGAAATGGCATTGAACTGGAATACACTAAAGCATGATTTGGATTGCTTTTGCAGATTTCCACATGTTGGCTGTCGAAGTTTAGGCTTCACCCACTTTTTTAACCAAGAGATCTTCATCATATGTAAGTGAATATCACCCAGCAAAATGAGACCGTTCTTGTAGTTCTGGGTGGTTTCTGATTTACACCAGAATGCAAATGTTCCCACGAGCAGCAGCTCGTGACCAGAGATCTTTTGGGGGCAGGATGACATTAATAACGTCTTAGCCTCAAACAATCTCAAGTCAACAGGTTATCACACTTGACTTATGCTATAGGCTACTATAGAGTGAATTTTTAGAGTAACCCCGTAAAAGACGTTTGAGAGTTGCCAACATGCAGTCGTCCAGCAAACAAGTCGATTTAATTGGTTTTAGACAAAATTTCCAACAACATGTCAAAAACCACACAGAAGACCTGAAACTAGTCCACAAAATTCAGGCATTGGAAAAGGGAGACGATTTTTTTTCCCATTTTCTCAGCCTTTATGTAGGAAACAAGGTCACCACGGTACATGCGCATTTCAAAAACAAACCCTCTCCTTATATAAAATTTACCATTTACAATGTTTATATATTCTTCTTTGTTAAATAATAGCACAGTAAAAGAAATGACAACCTATCACCACAAGTTCATTAATATAAACATGCTTTGGCTTGCAGCTGGCGCTACTGTCAGAGCTACTTTTATAGAAAATTAATCAACTCCTTCTGACTGATCAGAATCAAGAATTCAGCGATGCTCTGGCATAAGGATAAATAAAACCTCTATCTTAAACAGCAAAATGAAGTTTTACAGAAATCTCTTACTTAGTCTTGCCCTTTTTAAACACACATGCACTCATGCCCACACAAACACACACACACACACACATATATGCATAAAAGAGTTATGTAGTTTACAAGTACATATCAACTGAGACATTTTGACCTTTAACACTCACTTGTTATAACTCCCCCACTTTCACAGTGTTTAAGCCCATGACACTGAGTCTTTGTACAGTGTTTGCGATTGTACAGCGTCACTATTTCGATATGTGCTCTTTAAAGGGTCGGACAGCTGGATGTGAGAATTGTGGTTCAAAGCTTGCAACGTACATGTCATTCTGCAAGCTTCACTGTGCTTTCACCTCCTGAAAACAGGCCTTATGGAATTTAGCAAATGAGTGTATCTACTAAATGTGGAACATTACTAAACATAAAACTGACCGTAAAATGTGCTCTGCTTAAACATTTCAGAAGTATTATTTATAACACATCAAGCAAAGCGGAGTTACTCTTACCCTTCTGAAGTCGATTATTTTCCTACATCACATCCCAAAATGGCTTATTATTATTATACACCAATTTTCCAACTTAAGCATAAATACAGTATTTTATCCATTTTAAGCATGTGTGTTTGTATGCTTAATGTCATGGAACATCCATGAGATACATTATTTCCGGTTATAGTCACTATAATCAGTCATTCCCTCACCAGCCTTACCATTTTTCTCTCTCTTGAAGTTAAAAAGACACACACACAAAAAAAAACAGCTTGTCACATTACTGAGAAGCTATAGTCCTCGGTACTGAAGACTTTCCAGTGTCTGAAAACTTCAGGTTACATCTTTATCTCTGACTGTTATAAAGCTCTGATACTGGAGGCTCCTTCCATAAATGTGTAATAAAATCTGTAGAGCGTCCACTATACAAGCCCCTGTATAAGTTCCTATTATATGGACAATAACGTATGAGAATGAGCACATTAATATAAACCATGTCTTGGAGCCAGCATTCATGTGAGAGGTGTTGTTTAGAAAATTGGTCAAAAACTGTCCTCACCAATCAGGGTAGAGAATTCAGCAGTGCTGTGGTATAAAAGTCTATTACTGTATATCACAGAAATGAGAAATGATATTCCGGTCATGTTGAGCTAAGAGGTGTGTGTAAATGGGAAC
The DNA here is from genome assembly GCA_037576675.1 of Pangasius sanitwongsei. Taxonomy (NCBI): domain Eukaryota; kingdom Metazoa; phylum Chordata; class Actinopteri; order Siluriformes; family Pangasiidae; genus Pangasius; species Pangasius sanitwongsei. The sequence continues at coordinate 12,885,302 of CM075024.1, forward strand.
TAAAAAGTGGATGTTAGTGGTCTTACACTCTAAGAAGACCATATTAAATCATTTTAAACATTTTTGCATCATGCTGTTAGGAGAGTCTTTATGGGTAAAGGTAAATTCTAGTAGGCTGCTTTTCATGACTTCTCATATACGCATCATAATGAATGATGGAGACATTCCTCGTGATCTGGTTTAATCCTTTCTGCAAGGCGGGACTGTAAATAAGAGACAGATGGAATGGAATAAGGATTAATGCTGCATACAGCTTTACTCAGACATGGGAAGCCAGAAATCAGAATTGTACGATTTACAGCTTCCATGTGTTCAAGCAACAAAGTGAGAAAAAACATGGATGCCTCCATGTTTGTCTTTTGGTAGCAAAAATCTAGCAAGCTAACTGTGATGAGTGGTGAATATTTACCTCCTCAAAACAGTGGACTGTGTAGTCAATGGTATAGATTTACCAAGCAAATACAGTGATCAAAAGTAAATACTTATACAGTACAGTACTGTGCATATACAGTGCAACTCACTTAAAAGTGAAGAAGTTCTACTTTGCTTACTGTTGATGCTTCGAGCAGCCATGTTGATTTGAGTTTATGCGCTGAACATGAGGCTGAAGAGATTGTCCTGACTCTCAGAGTAGGAATTATGAGTTGAGGGGCTGTGTGTCATATGTATATCTGAGTTATGAGTTTTAGTCGAACAAAACATAATTTTTTTCCCCGTGTTGTTACTCTCAGGTCAAAATTAACCTGAACATAATCTCCAACTAATATAAATAAATAAATAAATAAATAAATAAATAAATAAATAAATAAATAAAGTGTAAAACCATAGGTTATAGAAATGAAAAATGACACATCAGAATGCATAAAAATATTTTTTTTTATTAAGAGGGGTTTAGCAAATCTGCTCACAGGCAAAACGAATACATTTATACAAAATAAAGGTTTCAGCATTAGCTGGAAAATTGGTCCAAGTATTTGACCTTCATTTTGATCTGAGTCAGGTATCTCTCCCCTAAGGGAAAATTTCTGCCACTGTCCTTTAAGTGTAGTAATGGTCATATTTTCCCCAAAGGAACTGCTATAATTCCTCACACCACTGGTAGCAGGGACACAAAGACTCAGAAATAGATTTAAGAGGAAAAAGATGTGCTGATTTTCTCCTTTCCTTTTAAACACAGATTTATTTTCCCTGCCAACAGCAAAAAAGAGCCATAATTAAAACCTAGTGAGCTTTTCTTTATAAACACATCTGTCCTTGCTAATGGCAGTAATAATAAATCAAAGCAGCTTTTATATGTTCACTAATTGCAGTGCGTATGGTCCCCGTGTGTAAGGGACATTTGTTACTCTGTTTCTTCATCAGTGACTCGAGATAAGAGAAACCTGAGGCCTGAATCAGAGATAAGATCTTAACAGATGAGGCTGTAATTTGGCTGTCATCATAGCTTTGGATTACACGATATTGCTGCTCGTTTCGAGTCTTCAGATAGTTATCAGAGCGAATCTATATTATGTATCCATATTAAACCATCAGCGCCATCATCATCAGTTCATACAGTAAATAATTAAATAATATACTGTGTATACAGATGAGGAACAAATTAAATGGTGGTTCTGTTATGCTATGAGGGGCATTTTGCTGGCATGCTTTGGTCCTCTTATTCCCTTAGAGCACCACCTTTATTCTTTATTCTAAAAAAATGAAACATTTCTATCTCTTTTAGGATGACTCTGCCCCCAGCCACAGGGCTCAATGAATGGCTTCACAGCCAGCAACTCATGATTTCCCATGTCGTAGCTGTGCTTGGCATGAGTTAGTCAGCGAGAGAAGAAGACACATGGATGGAGAAAGATCAGGGGCTGAATGCTGGGAGAGGATGGCACCCACACCCGTGTCTGAGGCATTTACCTCCTCAATGAATTGACGGAATGGGTTGGGCTGAATAAGTACTGGGCAGAGGTGAACATTTCCTTGAGGGTGCTGAACATGTGGTCTGCTTCGGGGGTCCAAACAAAGGGAGTGGAAGTGGAGGTGAGCTTAGTGAGAGGTGAAGATGGAGAGGGTGGACCACAGATGTAGGCAATCCTGGCTTCATCAGAGGTGTAAGTTAATGGGCACTGGGCAAACACGAGGGAACATTGGAGGAGAAAGGACTTACATCTTCCTAGCTTGCGCCCGCATATGGTTCATGGTCGGGGACATGTGCTTCACGCTGCGAAGAGCTGGGGAAGGGTGTGCCAGAGGCTGCTGGGGCAGGCTGACGGCTAAGGGGCGTCTGGGGCATTTGGGGAAGGACACAGAGGAGCTGCTGATGGACAAGTTCAATATCTGCTGCCATGTTTTAGCTGCTTGCCCCAAGTCACAGAGCTTTTGATCATGCTGGAGGGAACCCTGGCTGGAGAGGGCTGCACACAGGGAGTCTGGTTCCACTGGATTCATGGTGGCCAGATCATTCTGTTAAGGACGCAGGAACAAGGAGACCCAGAAGCAGAACACAGTCACCAGAACTGAAGGTTAACAGCTTGAGGAGGTGGGGAAGTATGGAAAAGGAGGAGGTGAAGCCTGTCTGGCCATGACACTATGGGAGATTTTAGTATGGCCTAAAACCGTACTAAGACACTTTATGCTGGGTTTTCTTTTAATTTATTGGCATCTCCACCAACGGCAGCTTGTAGTGTCTTGGCCCCTTCATTCACCAGGGTCCGTTCAAACTTTGTGGTGTGCTGTTATAGGAAATTAATCAGTGATGGAGTGGGCTGACATGAAGTGGAGTTACTGTTACTACTCCAAAGTTGATTATTTGCATACAACAGCCTGAAATGTTTTATTCATCTTATACAAGAGAAATTTGCCAACACTAAACATTTTTTATTTATTACATAATGACATACTTTCTTTATCCATTCATAGTTATATTTAGTGTTGTGGAACACCCACAAAACAAGTAAAATTCTGTTTTCACTCTTTTGTCTCTCTTCTTAAGTTTGATTAGAAAAAAAACCCTGCATCTTGTCATGGTCTTGAGAAAACAGGAAGCACAACGTCCTCAGTTTTAAAGACTTTCCCCCGGTTTAAAAACTTACTGACTATAATAAAGTGTTAACACTTAACAATCCTTCCAAACATTTCAACAATTAGACATTTTTCTTAAATAACAACACATTTTAAATCCATCTATTAATGAATTGTTACTGTAGAAAGTGTAACATATTAGAACAAGATCATTAATATAGACCTGTGATTTGTCTTGCAGATGGAACTATCATCAGTGTATAAAAGGCTCCTTAAGGAGAGCCTTTTAATCAAGCAACACCTGCCCAATCAGATTTGAGGTATAAGCAGATATAATTACCAATAAATACAGATCAAAACATTAAAACACTTCAGCTCCACTTTGGTATTTATGTAACTTTTTAGTGACCAGAAGGATGTGAGCTCAAATCCTAGGAACCTGCCAGAACCACTGTTGGACCCTTCAGCAACTCCAGTGATTATCTGAAGATAGATTTTTGAAGATTAATTATACCGCTGCAGTTGTGGCAGCCCAGTGTCCTGCATAACTCTGTGGTTTCCTTGGAGACGTTCAGTATTATATCACAAGATCAGCTTGTGCTTTGGCTTGCAACTATGAGACACTTATTCCTGTTTTTTTTTTTTTTTCCATTTTTATTTTCTTCAGTGTCCCCTGATCCTCTTTCTACATTTTCATTAAATACTGTTTTATTTCATAGTTATTCTGTGGCAGACTTTCAAATATGATTCTTTTCGTGATGTGATCAAAGCAGTGTTTCAATACTTTTATTTGCTTTTTGTGAAATTTTATTTCTTCATTGTAACTGATATTCAACTTTGAGATGAAGAGTGGGCTATTTGCAATGCCATGCATAAAAACCAAGGCAAAGAAACACTGCAGTGTGTGTTTAAAGTTGCAGGGACAAGCTGGGTTTGTCTCATAAAATGGTATTTCATTGCTCTCTGGTGGCTACAGTGAGATGTACATGATGATGTCCTTTTAAGTAAAGTTGCACATGAATAAAATCAGGACTGCTTTTTCAACTATTTTGTTTGTATATTCACATCTCTTTCACATTATACACACAGCAGCAGCTTAATCAGGTATATCCAGCTTATACCTACATCCACTGGTCATTTTATCAGCTCTACTCACCATATAGAGTGAACAGAGAGGGGAAAAAAACACATTCCAACACTATTGTTTTTGGTAGTTAATAGACTTTCAGTGCATATATCCACTTCAAATTTACACACAACGTCTTTGACTTTATACTTATAAATATGAACACAGAAGTTATTGTTGTTCTTCTTTCGGCTGTTCCTGTTAGGGGTCGCCACAGCGGATCGTTGGTCCACGTATTTGATTTGGCACAGTTTTTACGCCAGACGCCCTTCCTGACGCAACCCTCCCCAATTTTATCCGGGCTTGGGACTGGCACTGGGAGTGCACTGTCTTTTGCCACCCCAGTGGCCGGGGTTGGTTTGCCTGGCGGAATCGAACCCAGGCTGCGGCGGTGACTAGTGAGGCCTAATCACTAATCCTCCAGGGACCCATAAATATGAACACAGAAGTGTGTATTCATAATCATAAACATTTTATTGATGAATACATGTGAAACATATAACAGATACTGTATGTTCAAAAAACAAAACTGATAGCGAAAAATTTATTCAGACACTACAACTTACATTAGCAAGCCATTGTTGTCAATTACAGCTTCGAGATGTCTACAGTATTAAGTAATTAGCTTTTTGCAGCATTTTGGCCCATTCCTCTTGTCAAACAGTGTCAAAACTCCAAATTGCCAAAATTCCCAAAAGTTATGAAGGTGCCTCTGATGAACTCACAATTCCAAAATCCTTTCAGAATTTTCAGTGGGATTCAGGTCAGGAGATTGGATAGGCCACGCAAGGTCTTCTTCAGTTATTTTGCCTGCATGTTTGAGGTCATTGTCTTGTTGAAACATCCATTTTCTCCCCAGATTCATAGGCCTGTGTCCCAGTGCATTGCTCCATTCTTGTTTCCTTTGATGACGTGTAATACCCCAGTACCGTTTGAAGAGATGCAGCCCCATATCATGCTCTCACCTCTGTACTTCACTGTGTATGGTGTTCTTGGGATCAAACGCAAGCCTTCTTACTACAAACATGATGGAGATCATTTTGGAGCATATTATTGCGTCTTGTTCTCTGTGTAACTGTTCTGTGTAACTGTGTAACTAACTCGTCCTGTAACTCTTTTCGAGGACTGCTGACTTCTCCCTGAACTCCCTTATCATTAATCTGAGAGCTGTTTGTGAAATCTTGCATGGAACACCTGCCAAAGGACAAGAAGTTGTGGTTTCAGGAACTTTTCATCTCCATATTATTGAACCAATTGTACTCACAGGGTTGTTTAAGGTCTTTGCTCTTGCCCTGTAACTTTTTCCATTTGAGTGCCGTTTAATAATGTGGTTCCTGAGAACTTTAGGAAGCTTTTTTTTATCATGATAGCTACTTTTGTGAAATCTTCCCAACCAATGAGAATGTATTTTATATTGACATCAGCATTTATATCTAGAACTTTATTTTATTTTTTTATATTTATTTTTATGTAACCTTAACATGTACATGCCTTATTGTAATATATTGTATAACCAATTACTGGTACATGCCTGATTGTGATGTATTGATTATCAATATATGCCCAATTAGAGTATTTGACAGAGAACCTTTATGAAGACTAAACACACTAGATCTAATTCTTTTACCAAGATGCTTTAATAATAAAAAAAAAATTATTGATCCCATTACATTGAGTTGCCAGTTTATTACATGGTAGCTACTTATTGACCATTTTAACAGATTCACCAACCATACAGGCCACTTTACAAGTGTATAAATACTGTAACCCATCTGTTGCTCTGTACAGTGTTAGCCCCCTCTACCCTGTCCATTAGTGGAAAGGGACTATCATATGATCAGGGCTAAACAGATATTATTTGGGTGGTGGTTCGTTCTCCATTCAGCAGTGGCACTGGTACAGGTCCATCAGCCACCAATAAGGTAGGTGTGTCTAATAAATTGGCCAGTAAGTGAATGTTAACCTGATACATTTGACAACTGCACAGTCATACATTCTTCAAAACACATTAACATTAATATGAACGTCTACTACCAAACACACATACTGAAAGAAATCATAAAGAAGGCGAGTTCATTACTGTGTGGCGTAAATGCATAAATCATTATGGTCACCTGATAAGCCAAAGAGTACGGCAGTCATACTCTCTGCATTTACACACATCATCATTGCCATGTGGACTCCGATGATCATTAATTATATTCGCCGCTTACAAATAGGCGTGTGCCGATATCACATTGTCATATCACGATAAGTGAGTAACATTTATCACGGTTACAATAACATCAGGATATCAAGTTAAGAAAATAAAATGTTTATCAGGACCTGTTCTCACAAGCATAGCAGCATTTTAACTGGAAAGGAAATGCATCTCACTCACAATATGAAGGAGGGAGGGGATAGGACCCAGCCTTCTGAATGAAACTTAATTCCTCATGAATGCAATGCGAGGATGGTTCTGATAGCTGTAAGAGTCCAGGATAACTTGAATATTGAGCTGTACTGTACACCCTATTATCGGCACATGCCTACTTACAGTACACACAGACAGAAGTAAGGCAATTACAAGACATAAAAGTGCTTAGGGATAGTTTTAGAAATTGTCATCACATACAAAGCGAGGTTATGCATAAACATGAGGTTAAACCTCTGCACAGAATCCTCTCCCTTTGGGCATTTATAGAGACGAGAACAAATGTTTCTCAACACGTCTACATCTGAAAAATCGTATTCTAACATGGCACTGGTCAATCTACACGCTTATGTACACTTAATTCAAGGTGAATACACTACAGGGGTGGACAAATCAGGGGTCCAGGGGCCCGGGACTAGCAGATTTTATGTCCAGGCAATTAGTTGTTTTTTTTTTTTTTTTTAATTCATAGTTGCCCAGCAGTCTAACAACAACCAGAGAAAGCAAAAATAAACCATATTCTTTACTGACTACTGAAGTTTTCATTTCATGTGTATGCTTAAAAGTAATGCACTGATACAACGCACAGCGATGCTGTAAATAGCACATGCTTCCAAATCCCTCCGCCTGCTGCACTACACACATTGGCCAAACAGCAATCTGGCTGGTGGTAGAATGATTTTTTTTTTTTTTACAAGGCAGATTACAGAAGACAGACGAGCTTTTCTTTTTTTAAAATCAGGCATAAGCGTGTATGTGGGAACACAGCCAGCCAAGTAATAAACAGTCAAGTAATATTTATACTGTGAATTGAGGCGAGAACACTGTAGTTCATAGCCAAAATGTTCACCAACAACCTGGTTACTTTTAATACATTAAAACTTTATTAGATGAGGATAAGGACTCCCTGTGTCTCATAATTGTTTCGGTTCCCTTATTTTGTATTAATGAGCTTAACTAACTATCCATATGTTACTAAATCATGTTACCTACCATTTTTAGGCCTAGTCAATTAGGTTTCTGGGCAACCTAAATATGAATCTGGGCAACACACTGGAGCTTCCACTTGCCAGGAGGGCCAGCTACTATATTTACCATTTGTCCACCCCTGCATTAAAGCAGTCATTAAATCTATAAATGTCAGAAAGTTGAAATGCATATAGGACAAGGTCAACGCAGTGGGGGGTGTGTGTTTTTCTGTGTGTGTAACCATATTTTCCAAACCATCAGATGCAGATGCTGTAACTTGTACAGTGATGAGTTTGTTTTACAGTAGGCGTTCTATTTCACTTGTTACAGGACGGTTATTGGAGGGCACACTATTATTACCTTGACAATTCCAATAGTGATGGACAGATAGCTGCTAGCAGAAATTAGTATCAGAGCAGCAGTGTTCACACCAACAAAAGGTCCTTATTGGGTAAATAAGGAGGTTTCAGTCTAAAAGTAAAAGAAAATGTGTTATGACATTTTCAGTAGCAAAAACAAGGCTTTAGGTGCGCTTAAGTGCTGTTTCAGAAGCAGAACATACTATATGTAAAATAAGAAGATGGATACATTACAGTGACTTACACAACAAAGCGACGTATATATGAATGTTTGCTCTAAGCGGAAAGAATTCATACTTGTACCAAGAGCGACATACTGTCTAGAAAACATGGTACACAGGTGTGTTATCATCATGATGCTGGTTATACAAGAGGAAATCAAAATAAGGCATGAGTGAGCTTAAAGCACCCATTATCACCAGAGCAGCTCACCATCTCATCATCCTTCTAGAAGAGAAACATTTCTAGAACAATATTAGGCCACTTTCTTTCTTTCTTTCTTTTTTAAACCATCAAATTCCCCTAATCTTTTACGATGTCTAGAATCCACCTCATGCACCTTTATTAAGAGTAAAACTGACAAAAGAATGAGTCCCTAACTAAACGCTGAGCAACTGCATGGAGAAGTACAGCCCTTGCTGTGAACAAAACTGAGAAATGACATTGGAAGAGACTAGCTGGATCCCCCCTCAGGCTCCGCTTGGCACTGAATGCTGGTGTGCTGATTGGCAGTGGGGGTGTATGGAGGTGGGTCATCGCTGATGCTCGAATTGTTGCCTTCTGGGATTGCGATGCTCTGAGATGTGTCCGTGTCGTCATTCTGAGCAAACTCGCTGTACGGAGGAGGCTTCAGGTCGTCCGCTAAAGCAGAAGAGAGGAAGGACAACAATGTCATACGGAAGAGAAAACACACACTCCAAACATCCGAGTGCATTATGCAATGAATGAAACACTACAATCGTGAGACTGGTCTGAAGAAGAAACACCCATTTCCCTGGCACACTGCAACAAACTGAATGTAAGCTCTATCCTAAAGCTAACGCTACCATTACACACACTGAATAAAAAAGCCAAAAGCAATACAAACATGTTTTTCTCATCTTGCCTGCAGTTGGCTGGTTATGACCCTACTGTGTGTAGATGGTAAAGTAGGCTCTCAAAGCAAATGGTAAATTGGTGAGGTTATTGCTTGTATGTCATTTATTATGAAATGCCAAAATCTGATTATGTAACGGTTTATCTCTAGCAATGCTAGCTTGAATTTTTTTTTAATGGTGTGATAATCTAGTCTAAATATATCATGGCTTCATGACAACATGGTATTAATCATCCGTTCAAACACACACACAAGCTGAGTTCCTTTGTAAAATCAAAAGAAAACCTCATTATGAAATTTTTGTACAAAAGTCTCTTTATACATTTGTTTGTGTTTTATATGGATCAGACTTGTTTGTCCAGCACATCCCACAGATGCTCGATCAGACTGAGATCTGGGGAATCTGGAGGCCAGGTCAACACCTTGAACTCTTTATCATGTTCCTCAAACCATTCCTGAACAATTTTTGCAGTGTGGCAGGGAGCATTATCCTGCTGAAAGAGGCCATGCCATTAGGGAATACCGCTGCCATGAAGGGGTGTTTTTGGTCTGCAACAATGTTTAGGTAGGTGGTACGTGTCAAAGTAACATCCACATGAATGCCAGGACTCAAGTTTTCCCAGCTGAACATTGCCCAAAGCATCACACTGCCTCTCCAGCTTACTTTCTTCTCATAGTGCATCCTGGTGCCATCTCTTCCCCTAGGTAAGTGACGCACACGGACACAGCCATCCACATGATGTAAAATAAAATGTGATTCATCAGACCAGACGGGCTAGCCTTCGCACCCCACGTGCATCAATGAGCCTTGTGAGCTCATGACCTTGTTGCCAGTTGTCCTTCCTTGGACCACTTTTGGTAGCTACTAACCACTGCATATCAGGAACACCCCACAAGACCTGCTGTTTTGGAGATGCTCTGACCCAGTCGTCTAGCCATCACAATTTGGCCCTCGCTTAGATGTTTATGCTTGCCCATTTTTCCTGTTTCTAACACATCAACTTCGAGAACTGACTGTTCACTTGCTGCCTAATATATCCCACTCCTTTACAGGTGCCATTATAACGAGATAATCAATATTATTCACTTCACCCGTCAGTGGTTTTAATGTTATGGCTGATCAGTGTGTGTTATTTATATACATATATATTTATGAGAGTAGCTGCAATTAAGGGGAGTGCAGATGAGGGAAAAAAAAATACCTAACTAAGAGCTACTTAGCCAAAAACATATAATCGTTTGATTTAGTTATGCAATGCCAGAAATGCCATGATTTTTACAGTGGCTTTACAGTGCGGTCGTGTCCCCTGAAAGAAGCAATGGAGACAGCTGTAGTATGAAAGTGACCTATAAAGTCCAGAGGGACAGGGTTGCGAAATCTAACCTAAATTTTTGTAGCTGGACTCGACAGTATTGAGAACCACTGGAGTAAGGAACTTTATCAGGTTAAAAAAAAAAGGGGGGGGGGGGGGGTACAGTAACAGAAAGAAATGGATTTTAACCTGTCATCGGTGAGGTAACTGTCCAATCACTATTTACTCTGAGAACTGTAATGTTTAATATGTTTAGTTGATGGTATTCTGGATAAGCCCAAACTGGTGCAAACTGGTGCTCTGATCGAGTATGCTGTTTTAGCATTTTGTTGTGTTTAACATTGAAACATGTAAAGTGATAAAGATCCTTTCGTACAGTCATGACTGTTTCCAAAACACCACTCCTGCATGTTGAGCTGCTCTCTGTATACATGAAGCAACATGCGTACACTGTCACTATGACTCATGATGATGTTGAAACACTGGCTAATACCAGCCCGTTCTTCACAGTGCCTTCTAACCATCTGGTCCTTGTGTAAGCTCACATTGCTCAGTTTACCATTTCACTCCACTCAGGAGCTGCTTAAAGCCTTGTATACACCAAGAAACTGTTAAAGCTTGACTAACTGATAATAACAATACTGAACAGAGAATATTGTGTAGAGCAGAGAAACACTGGAAGACCCTGAATTAGGCTTGCGTGCATTTCTGAATGACCAAACACTCTTACTCTTTCTCTCTCTCAATCTCTCTCTGTCTCGCATACTTCAGCTCAAACTTCTTGTTACCGACTTCAGGTGTGTTTCCAAGAAAAAAAATAATAAAACTAACAGTAAATGGAATCTGTTGGTCTATGAATGGAAACAATAGTGAACGTATATATTACATGAATCACACTTCAATAGTTTGCTTTCTTTAAATGAAAGTGGGTGAAAGTGGGAAGGACAAGCAGAGTTGAGCCAGGAAAACAGGTTTGGATTTGCCATGGCTGCTCCTTGGCTTTGTCTAGGTCATAATATTAGCATAAGAATTAATGACTAATAGTTAAGCTAAATGAATTTAATTCAGTGTAATGAATTTTACTCATTTCATTCAACATATTGAATGTAAATTATGAGAAATTATAAACATCTCAGAAAGCTTTGTTCATTAAAAAAAAAAAAAAAATCTAATTTTCAAACTAAAATGTTTCATCTGAGCATTCATTATCTGATAGAAGTGAATAATTGATGAAGCTCACATGATCAGCATCTGCGCATCTAAATAACAGTTTGTGTCAGAAAAGCAGAAGAAAGGTCAGCTAACTGAAATATTAGCGGAACACAGCCCTTCCTAAATTCCATGATAACAATACAACTGGAGACTGAGCATCAGTAAATCACTTTAACCACACTACAGCTTACGCAAGTCAATTGTTAATGTGCACAGTCCAAGGAAGTGTTCCGCTAGTATTTTTAAAGCCACTTCCTCTCACCATCCCCGCTTGGACAAATCTGTTATAGACATCTTAAACTTTAGGAAGCAAAGTTGGCTATATGAGTGTAGGATAACTGTAGACCTTAGTAAACACAATGTAACCAGAAGAAACTGTGCTTGTAGGTCTTACCTCCAGAAACAGCCTCGTACGGAGGGGGTAAGTCCAGATGAGAGAGGGATGAAGATGGAGGAAGAGAAACGGACGGCTCGCCTACGGAGCCGTCGTCCTGAACTCCGTACCAATTCGGCCAGATAGACGTCTGAGAAACAGGGGGAAAAAAATGAGTGTATTAACAACTACAATTATATATCACAATATATAGATTCTGTTCATCTTACACACAGTTATATCAAACGTATGATTTACTGAAATTCATAAAGTCACTGAGTTGATGGTGATATAACTTTTGGGATAAATAAAGGTTCTGTATAATGGTTAGTTACAGTAGATCAGTAGAATTTGTATTTTAAATTATAGACCTGGCCATTAAAATTCCAAAACATCATGCCACTTACGACATGTACAAAAGAGATTCACAGATGATAAATCTGCAAATAGTCCAGCTGCTTAGATTTAGCTAATAATAATTATTATTGTAACACAAATAAAAATATATGTTGCCGTGTACATTTTGAGAGAGAACAGAATACAGAGAAATTGTTCAGAGAACACAGATGGAACAAACTTTGTACAGCTGAACACAGACTATACATATCAAGTATAGCTTGAACTAAAAGTAATCTATGATATTCTGGATTACTGACATCCTGTGTCTTCTATTCTAGATTATTTTCTCTAAAGACAAGTCTGTTTTATTCGGTTATGGGTTATTGGCTAGGAATTCCACCATAACACAGCCCAGGAAATCTAACACATAACCAATTAAAAAAAAAAAAAAAAAAAAGTATAACATGGCAGTGTGAGCAGAAGCAGTCCATCTTCCCTAAATGAATATTCATACATTTTTTTCTCAACAGTATGCAAACTTCGCCATTCAGCACTCATTATTTTAGCTTTCCTTACTGAAGGTTAAATAACTAAAAAGGATAAAAAGTTATTGTGAGTGGAAAACTTACTATCATTAAACGTCCTTAATTAATTAATTGATGTAGCATGCTTACGTTTTGGTTCTCGCACATCTGGTGCAGATACGCTCTTCCTCCCACTATAACGATCTGGGCATTGCGTGGATTACTGAGATATGCGGCCAGCTGCCTCTGTCTTGAGCGGTACCAGCAGACGTAGAAGAAGATCTTTATCATAATAAATATTATGACAACTCTGCAAAGATGAATAGAGATACGCTGACAAAACTTCATTCAGAACAAAGCATCTCAGGTTATAAATAATAAAGAAATATAAAGAAATGCTGTTCAAACACCCCGCTGAATTCACTCATCAGCATGACTGATTGACCAACACACTGATGTATAGTTAGCACAGTACACTACAATCACTAGGTTAGCTGTTTCTTCGATTCTAAGGACTGTCTGGGCATGAACAAGGGCGAAGCGTTCACACCCTAAGACGAGTTCCACTCACTTTCCGTTAAAGGAGGTCTGAGTTTGTTGATGATCAGGTAGACACTGGTGACTAATTATTCAGACTTTGCCCAGAAGACCAACACTAACCTCATTAAACAGCAATCGTGCATGTAGGTTCCTTGGGACTTTAAAAGTTTTTTTTAATTTAAAAAAAAATAAATAAAAATAAAAAAAAAAAGAGAGAGAGAATTGTGACTTACATGTACCAGTACAGCTCCATAGTTTAACCTTCTCAGTCTGAATCAGTCTTCATAATCTTCAGTCTGGCTGAAACCAGAATAGAATAAACAATGTACTGTTTAAAAGTAAAAATAAAATTTATACGTTTACTGAAAATTTCTCTTGTTACCAGGACTAACGTACCCTTGTGTCATTTACGTATACATTATTTTCGCATATTTTAACTGAATGACTAATAAATGAAGTGTTATTACATGCAAGTTCATTTCCTACAGACACTTAGTTGTTCTGCTGTTTCTGTGACTGAATCTCAGTTAGCTTGCTACTGTGCAGAAAGTGCACTATGTGGTGTGTGTATAGAAGGAATAAAATGCTTTGGGGCGTGCCGTTATAGGAAAATATTCAACCACGGGGTTGTGTCATGTGACCTGATGCAAACCCAAGCTACTGGTACCACCATGAAGTTGACTACTTTCCAATATCATGTGTTTTATTCTTTTTATACCTCAGCAATTTGCCAGAGTTTACAATTTTTTTCTTATTTATGAATGATGTCACTTTTTTTTTTGTGCACACTTTTTTATGTTGTGGAATGCCTGCGAGAAAACTTAGTTCCTGTCATCACATTATAGCAGCTATAAAAGTCGTTCCCTCAACAGCCTCTCCTTTTTTTTCCCCCGCTCACTTGACATTAAAAAGGCAAAAAGAAAATGCAGCTGAAAAACCACAAAGTACTGAAGCCTTTTCAAAGTGCTGACACTGGAGACTCCTTCCATAAATGTTACATAAACATCTTACAGAAAACTTCACCAACAATTGTTTGTTAAATAAGTTTTTTTTTTTAAATCCATTTATTATTAGACTTTGAGTATGTGGTGCCTTCACCGTGCAAGTTCCCGTGAACATGTTGTTACTATAGAAACGTATCACGTATTAGTACGTAATCAAGTATTAGCTAAAGAGATCTGCCTTACAGCAAATTAGGAAACAGTTATAGAAAATTAATCAACACATTCTGAAAAATCAGATTTGAGAATTCCACATTGCTGTGGTATTTAGTCCACGACTTTTAACAAGGCAAGGAAGGAAAAATAAGTGGCACAAAAATACAGCGTGTCCCAAAAGTCTCCATACATGGGGGGGAAAAAACAATTTTTAGCAAAATGCCTTCCAAAATTATTCATAGTTAGTTTAGATATATATATTCTTCAGCCTTTAAAAGATGACAAAAGAACATATTGAAATCATTCTTGTGGCTGGATTGGGAAGCTGTCACAAGGTTGCGATGGACTTTAAGAGGAAACGTGGCTGAGAAGTGGACGTCCACGACCATCTACTGATGAAGGCACAACTGACATGGTGCTGCTGTACATAGTCCCCTGTGTCCCCATAAAATCAGCTACTAAGTAACAGTGGAGTCTCTCAGTGCTGTAAAAGTAATGATGATATGTTATATCTTGGAAAACGTATTGTGATGCAATTTGTCACGATATCGATATTGTATTATAATATCACCCGGCCGTAATTCCGGGGGTAATAAAGGGGCGGTCACACTACACTTTTCAGTTCCACTGACTTCTGTTCATACGCATGCGAATGCTGGAGATCGGGAACTCAAGCTCAATGCGAAGACGTTTCGCATCTCGCTTTGTTCCAAAGTTCAAGTTTGGTGGACTCTGACGTGCGAATTCGTGTGACCAACAGAAGATCGAGACGTCGCGATGTGAACTCTTCAGAAAATCCAGGATGGAGGAAGCACTGACTATAGCAGTGCTGCACCATCCCGTTTTATACAACACGACTTTAAAAGAATATAAAATCAACATCAAAAGAGAAGCACGTGGGAATCCAAAACGTGGATAAAAAACAAAACGACGACAACAAAAAAACATCATCCTGGTGATGATGCCGTACCCGGTTGCCGCCCATATTCATAGCAATCTCCAAAGAAATTTGACATGCCCTTAAGCCAAGACTGCTTAATTCCCCTTGTTCCCCCCGGGACGTGTTACAGTGTAATTCTGTTTTCCCCTACAGTACTGATCATACAGTACAGATTTAATAAAATTAGCAAACATGCCATCATAGTTATATTTATTAAATGAAGGAAAATGTGATAACTTGTTAAATAATGTGATATGCGGTACAATCAATTTAAATTTTATATATATATATATATATGTGTGTGTGTGTGTGAGACTTTTCATAACTTTTTGAATTTTAAAATCATTCGGTTATCGCAAGGCCTTGTGATATCGCGATATTTAAATAATTTCAATATATTGTGCATCCCTAGTTATTTATTTTTATTTACTTATTTATTTATTTTTTTTTATAACTATTAGGGTTTCATGAACTTTCCACCCACAAAACCACACCTGTACTCCGTGACAAATTGGAAGTCCCCAGAGCCCACGTCTGGTTCTACAGGTTTAGACCCCTCTATACACACACACACACACACACTTTATCAACCTGAGAGGTGTGTTAATGCTCTGATAACCTGAATAATATGTATTAAAGCTGAAAAACCATTAATATCCTACAGCAATATCAGGCGCAAAACCAGAGGCCCCACAATATCACAGTATTCTATGGAGTCTGTGTTCAAATCTACCCACACTTTTATAGACTAAAAACAATATTTCCAATTTGCAAAATATGAAACTACTTAAATCTCAATGAATTAAGACTCCATCTTCTTTAAGGAACGTGGAGCTAAATATTACTCTTAAAACACATCCAATGTTATGCAAAACCCACAAAATTCATCAGTAATACTTTACGTGGTTGTAGTTAGCATTAGCCGATTTGGCTACCAGCTATTCACTCTGTATTTATGATTATATCGGCACAGCATTGCTACCAGGGTTAGCTTACTGACTTAGCTTGAGAGTAGCAGCCTTTCGCGTTTGCTACTAAATTGTTTGTACCTCACACCGTTTTAGTACAGTAATACCAATTTATTTTCGCAGATAATTATATATATATATATATTTAAAAAATAACATTAGAAATATTGTTTATTAAATTGCAAAAATGCCTCACCTTGCGCCGCGTTGCTCGTTATCTACAGTCCATTAGCCGTTAGCATTGCGTTTGTTTATTTTCCAGCTAAGCGAGGAATGTGGCTCGTGTTTAATGGCTAAACACAGCGCGTGTAAATAAATGTATCGAAAAACAACACAGTTCTCCGTCAACAATTTAAACCTAAACGCGTTTTTTTTTAGTTCTGTGCTGTTTTCCAGACACTATCGCTGACCTCGGGTTTTTTTTAGTTGTTTTTTTATGCGCTCACATTAATAAATCTTTGTGCATGGCTAACTCAGCTTCCGTAACAAAAAAAAAACTGAGAACCAAGGGCGCGTCTCAAATCGCCATCTTCTGCATGTAGTGTGCATACTTAGGGATCAGCCATTTTCTAGGGTGTTTCAATGCCGAATTCGGTAGGGATGGGCGATACCAGACGACTTTCAAGACCAGTATCGTCGATATCGATATCGATACTTCTATGAAATGTTTTTGTGTGTATGTGGGTGTGATTTTATAGTCCATAGTGTATTTTTGAAAGCAATCATTATTAATATTAAATACACTGCAATGGACTGAACTTCTCTTTTGTTACCTTTATTTAAAAAAAAAAAACTACTGAACATTATTAATCAAACAAACTTTTAATACGTCACACAAGCCATATTCAAACTATTTATAAGTGTCACTAAATTTATAAGTGTTTCTAAATTCTTTCCCATTTACAGGTTTTTGTGAAGGATCAAGAGATAAGAACATTATAAATTCATAATGTTATTATCATTAATAAATTATTTCATTAAGAATATCCACCATTAGATATCACGTGACAGAAACAGACATAGGTTAATGCAAAAAGTATCAAATATATTGATAAAAATCCTACTGTTTAAATTAAAATGTCCAGTCTAAATTATTGTGATATTCTGCTCCTCATGAAATATGTAATATCTTCATTTTTTAATTCAAATAATTAAAATATCTAAAAATCTAACATCACCACAAGGATTCTGGTAAAGAACTGTGCTTCATGCCAGAAGATGGGGGTCGTGTCTGGGTTACCTCCTCTTAATGGGAAATTGAAGTGCATGTAAACATAGCCAGAGTTGCATGTTTAGTCCTCTTTCCATCCTGTAATTATCTATATAGGAAGCCAGTCGATTTGAGACACACCCATGCGACTTAGTAAAGGGAGGAAGGCGTAGGCTGCATACACTGCTGCCAAACACAAAGAGGATGCAAGGCCTGATAAACTTTTAAAGATAGAGAGCACATTCATTCAACAATTTTATCCACAGTTAAGTGGGTGGATTGTTGTAGTGTTATGGAGTATTGGCTAATAAAGGTCATATAAAGTTTATTCAACCTTCATACTGCATTGTTCAGCAGGGTTACTAGGCATTTAATCCTGTCTTGTTCGAAAACTCAGGCAGATATTGTGATGGACCAACACCTGTATTAGACTGTACTGTTATCATACCAGAGATTTGTCATTTAGGAATCCTAGTTCCAAAATATCTGCTTCCCCCCCCCACAGGAGTTTAAACATCTATTTGCAGACAGAAGATAAATCTACAAGAAGATGGAGATTTAAAAGTATAGAAACTGTGTTAAACACATCTGGTAGAATGTGTAGAATTTAGAGTTATTAAATCGTATAACAGATTAACCGGACTTCACTGATACAGCTCCAAAACGAATGCATCAATTTATTGCTTTATTGTTCATAACAGAGAAATCCAAAACATGTCCAGACAAACTCCAGAACAAAACCCCAGACAGACCAAATCAAATTATTAAAACACACACACACACACACACACAAAATCTAAAACCCTGGACTGAAGTAACAGCTCAGTAAAGTAAATCAGAATGTTATCTGTCCCTGAACAGAGAATATAAACTGGCAGAATACCTGAGCACGGTGTCCGACCCCAAACTAAGAAAAGTCCTGACCATGTACAGACTCAGTGATCACAACCTCGCCATAGAGATGGGCAGACACAGACGGACCTGGCTACCAAAAGAAGACAGGCTGTGCCCCCACTGCACACAAAATGAAGCGCACGTCATAGTGCACTGCACTTTTTAACAACATGCCCTAATTATTCACAAATTAAGGAAACATGTTTTCTCCGCTTCACAACCCATGAAAAAGCCTTCAATCTGATTCCAAACAAGAACAAACTCCCACGCCTGCTAGGAGAAACCTCAGCGAGCTCAAACCTGGCTGCCAGCTTTGTGAAATCCCGTCACGCCAAAAGAGTAAGCAGCACAGCAGCACAGGAGCACCAACCACACAATAACACCAACACTGTAAACATGCACAACATGCTCAGTGATATTTGGGTAATAAAACAAGTCATTGTCTATATTTTTCCCCCCTTCTTATTGCTCTTACTTTATCGAACTTGTGTAAATGTGTACCTTTGTAATTTAAGGTTAGCAGTGCTTTGGCAACGTAAAAGCCTTTTACCATGTCAATAAAGCTACTCGAATCTTTAATCTTGAAATGACTGTGCAATACCGCCCCCTGCTGGATCACAGTTCCTGCTGTTCAGAGGTTTAAGAAATATTTCATCTCAACAGCCAGTCAGACCTCTTAAAGACATATGCACACATTATTTTATTTCCAAAATGTCATACAAGTGCTATACATTACTTTTTTTTTTGTTATACAAGAATGTGTTCTATATGTTTCCCAAAATTTCAACTTCTTCCTTACATTTAATTGAATTGAATGAGCAATTGAATCAGCAAACCCAAAATCAGCTGACCGTGATCAGATCACTGAAGCACCATGAAGCTAAACCAGCTGAATTCTGCAATCTGAATGACAAACTATATGATTCATTTTTTTTTCAGTCTTTTAGCATTATTAATAAAGTAATCTTTTTAGCTGCTTTGGCAATGCTGCAAGTGAAGCAGTTGTGTCAATAATCTGAAACTGATTCACATTTAGACAAATCCTCCAGAAAATTCTCATCTGTTGTCCTCGATCACGATGGTCCTCCTGGGATACGTGTCCACGTCCACAAAGATGTAGCGGAATTCATAGTTTCCGCTTTCAGGATTCTGGGAAATGAAGAAACATGGTACACATTCTCAGCACTGCAGTGACAATGACACGAGAGTGTGCTTGGTGCTGGTACTGTTTACCTACAAAGTGACCTGAGAAATGGCAAATGAGTGCTGCTTATCATCAGAAACTGAGTGCGTATACACAATGTGAGCGTATGTACGCGCGCGCGGTTAGAAAATGTTGCACCTCTCGTGATTCTGAGTGCACGGTGCCACGCAGTCCAGGCTCTGAACCCTCGATGTAGAATTTCAGCCTCATGTGCTTCTGTCCGTCCTTCATATACTCAACATGACTAGAGAAAGACCACAGGCGTACATAACATTCATTTCTTCCATATTACCAACTGGTTAGCTTTTTACTATTTTGTTATTAGCACAGCACTGCTGCATTCTCAAATCTGATTGTTCACGAGGTGTTGATTAATTTCCTATAACGGCAGCTCTGACAGTTGTTCCGGCTGCAATTCAGAACAAAGCTAATCCACGGCGACTTCTAAGATGTACACGTCACAAACGGATTAAAAATGTGTAATTATTGAATCATTGGTCTGAATATTTGATTTGGCACAGTTTTTACACCGGATGCCACCCTCCACAGTTTTATCCGGGCTTGGGACCAGCACTGAAAGCGCACTGCTGCACGCGGAAAGGGCTGGTTCCCTGGCTGGGAATCGAACCCGGGCCGCAGCAGTGAGAGCACTGTGGTCTAACCACTAGTCCTCCAGGGACTCCGAGCACATTATTATTAACCTGTCGTTAATAGTAACGAATATTGCCTAATCCGATTTGAGCATTCAACTGTGCTGTGGTATAAGTTCCTTTAACAGCATGCTGTCAAGTGTTTTATTCTTTACATAGGTCAAGCTTTGTTTCTCTTTAGAAAAGGTTTTTTTGAATCCTGAAAATATCGATTACTTGATAAAAGTCAAATATTGGGGCTAGAAAATCGATCTGATACACACTTACACACACATCACCAAACCTAACTATGAATACTAAGGACTTATACCTAACTTGCTGTCTCCGTCCGCGGCGCGTGGTCTCTCCGTAGCCTTTAATGGGCTCGCCAAAAGCTCCAATTACCTGTAACCCACAGAGAGTGAAGGCTAGAATCATATTCATGTGTCCTTTTACAAGTCATTTTATGAGTCATTTGTCCAAATGCCTCTACCTCTAACTATGCATGGCCTCATATTCAATTTTTTTTTTTTCATATTCAACAACTGCCTTTTTTTTTTTTAATACAATATTGCATTACTATCCAGACCAAAGACTTTTTCATGGAACTCTTCTCCTTATAAGACGATCAGAAGTCTTGAAAACAGTCATAAATAAAAAAGCACTTTTAAAATAAGTATCCATTGCGTCTTTATTCCCAGTACCAAAGCTTCCAGCAAGATACCTGCTTAATATCAGCACCAACAGGATCATTACTCACACACCATACACACAAACAACACAATAAAATAAACACATACACTACATTGGTACGGCTGCACAACTGAAATTATGGAAATATCGCGATATGCATATCGCAAGGGCCTGTGAAAACGGAACGATTTTAATGCTTCAAAAAGTTACGAAAAGTTTTAGGGCGACGCAGATAGCAGAGAATGTTTCTATTCCTCAAAACCAAACATGTATGTTGGTTATGTCATTCTCAGTTTTAAATGTATAAAATACATATAAATACAAACAAACAAGCAAACAAACAAATAATATAGATTTTTACACACATAGCATTATTGAACTGCATATCGCATTATTTAACAAGTTATCGCATATCGCAATATTTTTCTTCAATATCGTGCAGCCCTACTACATGGCCAAAAGTATGTGGACACCTGACAATCACACCCATATGTGCGTCTTTCTCAAACTGTGGCCACAATGTTAGAAGCACACAATTGTATAGGATGTCTCTGTATGCTGTAGCTTCACAATTTCCCGTCAGTGGAACTTAAGAGCCCCTGTGCACAAAGCACGGCCCATGATGGCCCAGGGTTGGAGTGGAAGAACTCGTGTGTCCTGCACAGAGCCCTGACCTCAACCCCACTGAACACCTTTGGGATGAACTGGAACACCGACTGCACCCCAGACCTCCTCTCCTGATATCAGAGACTGACTTCACGAAAAATGAGACAAAAATCCAAAATCAAGTGGAATGCCTTCCCAGAGGAGTGGAGATTACGATATAACGACTGACTAAATCTGGAATGGGATGTTCAAAAAGCACACGTGGGTGTGATCTCAGGTGTCCACGTCCTTTTGTCCACAGTGTACATGCCTACCTCTGGGTGGGACTTGCATTTGTTAAAGGCCTTGCCGTAGATTTTGCTTGGACTTGATGATGAAAACAGCTCTTGGAAGATGACATACAGGAGTCCTCCTGTGACGAACCAAAAATGTGGGGGTTTATAAAACGCAAGCATTAAATAACCAGAAACTGAGGATGATTTTCATTGGCCGTTATCTTCACCTGTAACTCCAAGTCCAACAAGCACCACGATCAGATATGTGAAGTCTCTGCCAGCCTGCTTCACTGTTACAAATTCCACCATTTTTCATTAAGGAGCTTGTTCAGTAATTATTGCAGTTTAGTATGTTGGTTTAATTTTAGTACCTTTCTGTGCAGCAGAGGTGCCTGAAGAAGGCTGACTGGTGGAGACTGACAACTCCTTCTCTCTGTGTTGATCCCGAGCTTTATTTCTGCACTCAGCTCCAGTATGAACATTTCTCCTTTGACTTATAACTCTATAATAGTGCACACAAGCCCCCTGAGCCCTGGCACATTTCTTTACCCGAGTGAAACCAGGGCTATGCAGATGCAAAGCTGACAGAGGACACGGGGCACTGACACGGTTTAATATCTGTACACAGTATGAAGGTTTGCCAAATCGGAATAGGAGTGAATAAAGCATTATAACCGCTATTAATATCTAATGTTACACGGCAATTCTAGCTAGCTAAGTCCTTCAGCCCAGCAGCTAAGTCCTCGGCTAATTGGTTAGCGTCGCTAGCCTGAAACTTTTGCTAAGCTGCAAAAAAAAAATTATTTTTATTTTTTTTGCAAAAAGAAGAAGAAAAAAATCACTTTTATTTCAGAATTCTGTAGATAGAAAAACTCTACATTCTCATTAAAACGCAAAATCTCGTCATATTAGTGTGAAAACACCGACAACGCCATTAGCACGACAGTTAGCTTTCCCTTCAAAATAGTAGCATATTAAAATATGAAAAATGAGCTAAACGCTAAACGCGTTAGCTAAGACCTAAAAGACCTATGTGTATATATGTGTATATATCTTTTAAAAATATGCTCAGGACATTAATGACCATTTTAATATTTTTACTGTTCTTATTATTTATTGTAATAATAATAACAATAATAATAATAATAAGTATTGTAAGTAAGTAAGTACTTTTTTTTGCAACTAGAAAGCGTTTCCTGTGTCTCGCGGCTTCACAGCGCAGTGATTCGCAAGTGTTCATGGGAGTCGTAGTTTCTTTTTCTTCACGTTTTCTTCAGTTGTAATTTAACCTTGATATTACAAGGTTATTCACTGATCATTTACGTTTGCAGAGTTTGAAGAGTCCTTTTTCAATATCTAAACGCTGTAATTAAGTTGATATTGCGTGAGTTATCGTTAATCTGCTGTATAAAGACACAAAATTAGCACCACTGCTAATCACATGGGGTTGTTTAACGCTTCCACCATTTAAGCAGATATTTCTGAGTTCATTCTGTATACGTGAAAAGGACAAAAATACATCAATTTTTCTTATTTTATTTTTATTTTATTTTATTTTTTTATTGGTTAAAGGTTTTGAAAGGACGCTGGCGATTAAGTCACTGAAGAGTCATTTATCTTAAAAACTGAACACAAATCCACTGTTTCTCATTTTCATGGACTGTTCATTTTTACAGCGCACTTCATTATTCTGTGTTTTCCACATTCTCACAGCTGAATATGTTTAGATAATCTACTTTAATTAACGCTTTCTTTATTGTTTATAGATAAAGAAATTGAGTGAAACTGAATTCAGACACATGAGATACAAAGGTGAGTCAGGTTCATTTAAACCAGTGAATCATCCATCTATCCACACCACACAGGAGCCTATCCCAGGGAACTCAGAGGACACCCTGGACCCATCACAGGGCACAATCACACACACACACACACACACACACATATATATATATATATATATATATATATATATATGCAGTAATATTAATCACATCATGCAGATTCACACTGCTTTATTTCAGAATTATACAATATTTTGTAATCTGCTGGTAAACCATTTGATATCCCAAACCAGAGGGATCTGTTCATATGTTTTTTTTTTTAAAACTATATATCAAAAAGAAGAGAAACAAACACAAACTGACCTAATAATTCATACATATTGTCACTGGAGTTTTTTACTTGTCCTTGCTGATGATTTCTTTGATTGTCCTTCTGTCCTTTCCTGGCACAAACATGTCTACCGTCTTAATCAAATGTTTGTCTGTGGCCAAAAACTGAAGTATGTTCTAGGCAACTGACCTGTGAAGAAGATTTAAAAAATGGCTGGATTTTAAATCAAGTGTGCTAAACAGCAAACTGTATGGGAAGAGGCAGAAGAAGTCAGCCACCTACCTCACTTCCTGTGCAGCATCTCGAGCTAATTTGCTGATGTCAGACACAAAGTGCCCTGTGGCGTTCTTCTTGCCAGTCAGCAGGCATGAAGCACCAACACCCTGAGTGAGTTCATCCAGATGCAGCACCATGTGCTTTCTCACGAGAGGGTCCAGATGGCTGAAGAGCAAACACAGAACCAAGAGCTGTTGAGTTGTTTCATCATTTATATAAAACAAATAAATCTAATTATATTTTATAAACAATATTTTCTCATGACTCAAGGCTGAAAGAACAGTTTCTTTACCTGAGTCCTCCCTTAAGTAAAGCGTTCATGACACGGGCAGGTGAGCAGCTGTACACCATGGCACTGAGTGCCATGTCCACTTTCTCTCTGATAAACCCAATGGCCTCACTCACTCTGTACAGCAACACAGAGGCTGTGCACTCACACTCCTTGTCCATCTCTTTGCGAAGGTGGGCAAATAGGTGGGTCACCGTAATAATGGCAGCATGCGTCAATGTGGAGCGCCGGTTTTCCACCTGAAGTGGTGGACAGATGAGAGAGCATAGTCAGTGTTTGTCTTTTCTCTGAGGAACAGCACTGAGGTTCTTTAATGATCACCAAATATTAGATTTGCATTTTTCTGGACCTTTTTGGGGTTCTCAAAACCAGAGCCTTTTTATGGACTAAATAAATGCTACCACATTGAAGAGGTTCTTTAACAATTACAAAATGTTATAAAATATAATTACAAATATTAGCTTTACCTTTAACATTGTACCTCAAGAGTTTTTATGGAAATAAAGCTAATTTGGTATGGACTCTCTTGTCTAATGTGTGTGTGTGTGTGTGCATGTATAATGTGTGTGCTACCTCTTTGAGCACAGCCAGGCAGACGTCATGTAAACTGGGCAGCAGAATGTCAGGGTGATGCTCAGCCAGAGCACGTACCAGTTTCAGCCCCTCCATTTTTTTCTGCCTGCAATGAGTGATGCATTAGAGTGAGATGAATCTGTCTGGGAGGCTGTTATTAGAGTAAGACATGATAAATATCAGCACAGTCAAAAGGGTGAAGCTTTTATAGGAATAATATTAAAAACGGGGACTAAATACATACAAGTCCTGGAGCTTCAGCAGCTGAAACAACTCCTCAAGTGCTTCTACAGGTCTAGCTAGGGGCTTCTCACTAATCAGGCCTAGGTCTTGGAGTTTGTCCGTCCTTGAGACAGCCATGTTGTCTACAGGCCCGTAGCTGACTTCCTCTTCTTTTTTGTGGCTAACTACAGCAGGCTTTCTAGCAGCCACATTGCTTGCAGACTCGAGGTGAAATGGTGGCATGGTCTTGCTAGCTACAGGCTCCATTTTGGTAGCCATGTTGTCTAAAGCTGGGAGCTTCTTTTGCCTTGTTAGTTCTCTCATGCTAGCTCTCTTGTTTGTCTCCATCCTGTTAACTGAATACATAGAAAGACAGTCATGCCACTGTTAGCTAATTTCCTTATTCAGCTTGTGCTTCATTCTTACACACTGAAGTAGCTGTTGATGTTAGGTGTCTCTGGTCTGATTTGAGGTTAGCTTAGTTGTTTCTGCTAATAATGAGTGAAATTGGGGTTTGGGTTGAGGGAGGTGGTCTTGCACCATTTTGTCTGCACCATATACCCATAATTTGTGTTCTGATTCATCTTACATGTTGGTTTATTATTTCTATCCATGTTTAAAAAACCAAGTTGTGATCTGTTTATGGTGCTTTAAGTATTTTAAGAGTCATTTACTTTTCACTCCTTCAGCTTACCTATTGCAGTGTAGTTCCTAGAGGCACAATTGTTGTTATTGTAGTTTTCCTCGTCCCTCCTTTCCCGGCACCCATTTGGTCCACACAGCCAGAAGCTGCTGGATGGTAGAGGGGATTCGAGATCTTCCTTGATCTCAGACCGGCCACAGATGCGCCTCATAATGGCCTCCTGGGTTTGTTTGTATGCAGTGGCCTTTTTTCTCAAGCTCTGGCAGCGGGATGTTAGGTGTTCCTGCCGCTCTCGTTTCATCTGCTCCAACCGGGCATCATCAGAGATGATGGGTTTTGGGACAGGGCTCTCCCACCAATGATACTGGATGACACAAGAGTGCTTTTATTTGTCATATTCTATTCCTCTTTTTGGTAAGAAGGATTCACAAGCTAAGAATGAACTTTCTCTTGGAATACAGTAATATTTGCTTTCCACAATTTTTCAAATACTTCACAGTTGAAAAAAATCAAACGTTTTAAATACATTACTCTTATGTATGTATTTGAACAGAATATATTGCTGAATACATCTAGAAAGGTGAATTCGGCATTTTGCCATCAAGCCTTTTAAATTATTCTATCCAGATCTACTTGAAAACATGCGTTTCACTGGTCAAACTGCACAGTCCTGCACAGGGTTAAGTTTATTATTTTTTAAAAAAATCTCTAATTCTTCTTTTCTTCGTATTTATTTTTCCACAAAACCATTACACATTAAAAAAACATTCATTCTTAAATATTTATCCCTCATTACAAATAAATGTCATCAAATGTATCTTAATAAATGAAACACCAGTGTGTTTTTGCGGTTCCTTGCACGCCTCATCTCTCTCCTCGTGTCTGCAGCCTCCTCGTGCCAATATCCAAAATCCATTTCGTGTTTTAGCAAAAAATAAACACTTAACTTGTGTGGGATAAGCTTGTGTGATCTGTGTGAGAGGATATGTGTGTCTATGGAGCTGAACTAGTTCTGAGAGCATTATGACCATGCAATTGAATGTCGATGATGTCATAATCTGCTGGGAGCTATATCTGTATTCAATAGCAATACATTTGCTATATATATATATATAGTTAATGTTATATACTTTTTAGAAATGCAAGTGGTAAATGAATCAGTGTTGTCCAGACGGAACTAAGCAGTACAAGGTGAAAGAATGCAATTGCATGCAGACAACTGAAAGGTTTCTTTTGTCCAATTGGTCACCGTTATGCAGTTACTGCTTCTAATTTGCATGAAGTTCAAAACTAGCTCATGGTTACCTGATCCACACCACACATGCACAGTGCAAATTGGGCAGGTGACAGGGATCAGGTAGCAATGATGCTGACTGCTCTGTACCATGCATGCGTTTATGACTTGATTAAATCTGATTTATTAATTATAAAATAAAGCTTTTTTTTAATAAAACTTATAAAAAATAAAACTTAACCTTCAGTCCAAAATCTCAGAGAATGGATGGGATGTTATCAGGATGATTAGGCTAATTTTGACCTTAATTGATATGGCCTAGTTATATTTAAGTAATATCGCATGAGCATGGCCTTGTGTCTGTGGTCCGATATACAGTATAACCACACTCCTACTTGTGTCATATTGCTTAAATATAACTAGGCCTAATCAATTAAGTAAATTGAGTAAATTAGTTAAAATTTAGAAAAAATACTGTACTGTATGGAGTACTGGATTGATGGTTACTTTAAAGTCCCCACAAATACACACATTTCCTGCCTTGCTTTTTTCTTCATCACTGGGACTATGGGCGTTGCCCACTCACACCTCTCTACCTTAGTTAAGATTCCTGTTTTGTCCAAATTATCCAACCCTGCCTCCACCCTGGGATGAATTGCATAAGGCACTGGGTGAGCCCTAAAGAATTTAGGAGAAGTGTCTTCTTTCAGTTCAAGATTTACTTTTATTCCTTTAAGTGTTCCTGTCCCTTTTTGAAACACTGGTTCAGCATTTTCTAGAATTTGAGCTAGAGTCTTTGTGTGGCTTTGTTTGTGACTTGAGGGGACACATTCAGGCTTTTTATGGCTTGCCGTTCCAATGGTATTTACCTCAGCCATTCACGTCCAAATATCGCAGGGCCTCCGTTCTCCAGTACGTACAGGGCCAACTGCTGCTGGTTCTCTTTGTAGTTTATAGTTACTGCTAGTTTACCTTTTGGAGACACTTTTTCACCAATATATGTCTTTAATATCACTCTTTTGCAGTGGTATTTTTGAGAACCATCACTTATAATCAGATGTGGAGATGACAGATATAGCAGATCCAGTGTCTAACTCCATTTTGAGAATCAAGTGACTCTACAAACTACCTCATTAATGCTGTACAGTTCGAGACAGTAGAGGCAGTCAGTATCTGAACTTGTATTTCTTTCATTTTCAGTCACCTTATGCACATTAGTGGCTTTACGTTTCACTTTAGGGGTTCTGTCTTTGTGTCTTCTACTTTTATGTTTTGCACACTCAATGTGCTTAACTTTATGACACCTCCTGCACTAGTTGTCCTTGAACCAGCAGTCATTTCCATCATGAGACATTTTTCCACAGCAGTAACATTTCTGCCTTTTCTCTGGTTTCAGTGACATTTTATTTTCTGCACATTCCATTGATTTTTGCTGCAATTCTAATGCATCTTTTGCTGCTGTCTCCATGGATACTGGGATGTTCAATGCACATTCTAGTGTCAAGTCTTTTTCTCTCAGCAGTCTTTTTTGTGTGGTCTTGTTATGCATTCCACATACAAGTCTATCTCTTAATGCATCTGCCAGTCCAGTTCCAAACTGACAATGCTCTGACAATCTGTGTAGCTCTGCTATGTTTTCGGAAATACTTTCTCCTTTAGCTTGATTCTGTTTATGGAATCTAAACCTTTCTGCAATTACCAAGGGTTTGGGGTTCAAATGTGCATGTAAAATGTACACATTTTGCTTGAATGTTTTATCCACCGAGGTTTTCAGGGGTTAACCGACTACAAATCAATCCGTATGTCTTAGCATCTGCAACAGTAGTAGCCGCACAGTACAGTTCCACTCTTTCGACATAAGTTCCCCAATTCTCAGCATTATTGTGCAAATGCAGTGATAGTTCCAATAATTTTTACAAATACAGAAAATAATACTTACAATTTTTTTTCAAAAAATTAAAAATAAAAATGATCATGAGTTTCACGAAAAAAAAAATACAAAAATATGCTGTCCCATATTTTCATGTCACTACCACCAAAACACAGATTTTTAGTCCATAGACTGAGCCTTATTTTAGCCACACCCCTCTATTTCGGACCAGGAAGTGTGGCTACCTCTCTAACCTTCAAGCTATCATGGTGAATAGTTAGCTCCCATTAACTTGAAGTAAATGTTTCCCGAATTCTTGAAATCAGTGTGTAACATTACGAATTGTCACTAATGAACATATATGTTCATGGTATGCATATATGCAAATAAGTAAACTTTTTTTGTGTTTAAATGAAATACATTACGTTTTATGTGTGTGCAACTATTCAATGTTGTCCTTGTGACATGATTGTTTTGGTAGTGACAAATTGTAATGTTCACTCATTTATCTTCATAAAATAAACATAATTAGGGTATAAGGTCACTCTAAGTGTACATGTTGTTATATTTTCAGATGTAGATTAATGCCGAAAGACTCATAAGTCACAAATATTCCAAAATATAATGCAAATTGTGTAGCAAAGAGACTGACAGAATACAGGCAAAGATTGAGAATGAGTACTTAAGAAAGGAAACAGAAAGAAATAAGAAATAAAGGAAGAAGAAAAGCTCAGAAAAGGAAAGAAAAGGTCAGAAAATCATGTAGAAAAAGACAAAAACACAGGATATCGATGAAAAGGCAAACAGAGAGATAGACATTTGACAAATCTTCCACACCTCCTTGGAGATGTGGAAGAAAGTGATAAGTACATCTTTTATTTCTCTCATACTTCACATATTTCTAATGCAAACATTCCATTTATTTAAACTGCACCATCCTCCATTCTTATATTGCCATTCCATTTTGATCAAATGTTTGTGTCTTTTATGTAAGGTTTCAGTACCCACAATACCTGCCATGTCTCAGTCTCAGTTCTTTAATTTTACCCCTCATCATGTCTACAGGTGCCCTGGAGGTCGTGCACTACACTGGGAAAAAAGCTTTTTTTTTGGCCACAGATGGAGGACAAGATTTGATTCACAGTGGACAAGGTCATCACCTTAATCTGTCCACCTGAAAAAGTCACACGTCCAGCTCAGTCCAAAAGTGTTCAAAGCAGTGTGTGAAAAGCTAAATTGGACATAATGGACACAGTTTCATTTAAATTAGTTTGTCTGTATACTGGTTGTGTTTTGTACAGGATTGGTGCTGTTCTGTAATGACCTGTTTTACCATTTCCGATCTGTTCACTCATATGTCTTATATGAAACACTCCTCTTGGTATTGGCAAAAGAAGAGCTGAATTGTATTATATTTGTTATAATATAAATATACAGTATATATAATAAAATATATTATTTTGCATATGTCATGGTTTTTAATTAAATTAAAAGTTGCATTCTTATTTCTGTTGTATGAGTTTCTTTTTCAATAAGTTGTGCGAGTTAAATAGGGTATAGGGTATGGCAATTCTTTTTTTTTTTTTTTTTTTTCATACAGTACATCTCTGGCAATCACAACTGCCAGTATTTTAATGTGAAATACACAGAAAGTTATGTTTAATGTACTCCATATTTAACGATAATACTAAAAGCAAACACAAGGGATGGCTGTTAATTTTACAGCAAAAATCAGACCTTCAATTTATGATAGTTTTGATGTTTTTTTTTTTTTTAAGTTGTACGTTACTCTAAATAAACAACAGTGGCTAAATTTTAAGGCTAAATATTGTACAGTAATAATGCATACCTTCTGCCCAATTAGATTAAAAAATTCAACCATGCAAGAATTCAATATAATATAATATAATATAATATAATATAATATAATATAATATAATATAATATAATATAATATAATATAATATAATAATATAATATAATATAATATAATATAATATAATAACCAAGAGCAAAGCAGTGATCTGACAGTATTAATAACACTTTATTAAATATGAACTGTTCAAGATCTAATGTTTAAATTAAATTAACAGACTTCCCAGTGATGGTTAATGAAGAAAACAATCCAATGTATGTGTCTTTGCCTCCATTTTATTGGTAGAAAAACAAAACATCAGATAGCCTTTTTTTTTCTATTGACATATGCATAGACAAGACTTGCTAATCTAATTTTTATAGATCGTTAATATTTTAGGGGCTTCACATTCTTCCTTCAGTTTTTGTTCATAAAGAGGTATTTAATGTTAAATGGTAACTTACTGGGCAGCTGTAATAAGATTAGAAAACTTATCACAGGAAAGTAGTCCACTTTAATTTGGGGAAAAAGGTCAAATTTTGCATCAACATTCAGCATAGTTTATATTCAAAAGTCGTCTTAGCGTTACAAGAGTTTCTTAAAGGTCAACTGAGAGAGGAAAAAAACAACTTGTCAGATTTATATTCCACACATAGGAAACAACTGAGAATAGAATGACAAATCCTAACCAAAACCCCAGCAACACACCCACATTACAGTTTATTGTTTATGGTTGTAGAAATTCTGTCCTTAGTGTTCGGTGGGCATAGGAACAAAATCCACTGCACAAGCAACCCAACAAATGTTTAATCTGCCAGAGAAAATGCAGGTGTAACTGCTGTTAAGTTTGTCACTGAGCACAACAGTGTTGTAGCAGGGTTTACAAGTTTCCTCCTTCAAGTTGTCACACCTGGGAAGATGCAGGGATGTGGTGCATCTGCCTGGAGAAAAATGAAAATACTATTAAGATGAAAAAATTTGTACAAAATTCCAGCTGTAAACATACACTCACTGTTGCCTTTACTGGGAACCACTGCTCATTCATGCAAT
The DNA here is from genome assembly GCA_037576675.1 of Pangasius sanitwongsei. Lineage (NCBI taxonomy): Eukaryota > Metazoa > Chordata > Actinopteri > Siluriformes > Pangasiidae > Pangasius > Pangasius sanitwongsei. The sequence continues at coordinate 12,917,281 of CM075024.1, forward strand.
TATCCAATCAGCCAATCATGTGGCCGCAGCAGCACAATGCATAAAATCATGCAGGCATAGTTTGAGACCTTCAGCTAATGTTCACATCAAAAAAAAAAAAAAGTGATCTCAATGACGCAGAGACAGGCTGGTTTGAGTATTTCAGAAACTGCTGATCTCTTGGGCTTTTTAACACATAACAGTCTCTACAGTTTACATAGAATGGTGCAAAAAATAAAAAAAACATCGAGTGAGCCACACTTCTGTCTCGGAAGCCTTGTTGAAGAGAGAGAGAGGTCAGAGGAGAATGGCCAGATTGGTTTGAGCTGACAGAAAGGCTATGGTAACTCAAATTAGAACTCTTTACAAACATGGTGAAGAGAAAAGAACCTCAGAACATGCAATACATTCAACCTTGTGGTAGAAGGACTAGAGAAGCAGAAGACCACATCAGGTTCCACTCCTGGGAGCCAAGAACAGGAATATGAGACTACAAAACTGGACAGTGGAAGATTGGAAAAATGTCTGGTCTTTTTCCAGGCTTCACCTGCCACATGATTGGCTGTTTGGATAATTGCTGTAATGAGCAAAGTGTACAGGTACTGAAAGGTGAGTGTATGGCAGATTGTCTTCTTGTCAGATACCAATATTGTGCATTAGGTTCACTGGATACCTAATCAGGTCCACCTACCAAACAATTGAACACTGTAGGTGTACAGATACAAGCTACCAGCTACAAGCTACACTGGCTATTAAATTCCACATTGTAAATTCCACTACAATGTCTTGTTTGTGACATTTACAGCTCTGAATGGTTTATTTCCAGTGTATTTTGTGAATCTCCTTAAACAGTATAGCCCACCCCGAACATGTTGCTCAATTGAAGCAGCCCTACTGTTAGTTCCAAGGATCCCTCGCAGAAAATGTTTATTTCTTACATTCTCTTTAAACTCCAGAACAATGTTCCATATTATTCCATACTTAGTAAGTGATTTGAATCCAGATAAAAAATCTAAAAGCCTGTTTTTGTAAATTTTATTTTGTCAAATTGACCTTTTATGATTAGCAGTTTCTTATAGATTTATAGTCAATTCATTAATGATTGTACATTAATGTGCCTTACCATCTATTGTTCTTCTTATTATTTGTAATGTTAGGTGTTTTTTATCAGGTATATGTTTTATCATTATTTATTGCATAGTCCTCCCTCTCAAAATAAACAAAATGTAAACAAATTCACAAACAATCACAGGACATGAGGAACATGTCAAGGTGTCTTTTAAAGTGTACTGGGGAAACATATCATGTTCAAGTTAAACTAATGTCACTAGTTTACCTTGAACATATCATGTTGTAGTGACATTAGTTTTCATATGTATTGTTAAGTATTACTATTATGAACTTTTTTTCTAAGTTAGCTAGATAATTTTCTCTAGTTGTGTCAGCTTGCTAAATTATTCTATTTATTTAATATATCACACTATACCTATTATTAATAATAAATGGATAATAAAATGTTAATTAAAATGTTACACAGTATAATCAACTTAATATGCACAAAACATAATGTACTGCTAAGTAATATAACACATATACATATAAACACAATATTAGTGACAATTAAAAAGTATTGCACCATATCTCACAAAAAAAGTTTCAGGTGCTCAGTAATTTCTACATTTTAATTTAATCAAACGGTTCTGTGGTGGCTTGTTGGTTTTTCCTTTAATTTGTCACCCATCTGTATGTCCTTTCAGCATAACATATTACATATTACATACATTACATTACATATTAGTTATAAATCAAATTAGCAACTATATTTGTATGTGTTTGTAGTTTGTATTACTATTACAACTACTACACTATTTTTTACCACAAGTATGGTATATCTATTATTGTTTAACTGACACGATGCTGATAATGCATGTCTCCAGTTGTATGGAAATATTTTACTACTGCAAATACTTTGGGGCAGATGGAACAAGACACATAAAATGGACAGTTTTTCAAGGTTTATTAATTTTGTTGAAACATACAAATACTGATAATAAATTTCTTAGACAACTCAGCTACAAAGATTTGCGTCCAAATGTTAATATAGCAAGTTATTTTCATCGGAGCATCAGTATATTAAAGATTTATCCTGCAAAATTATCCAGGTCTAATGAAATACTCTCAATGAATTAGGTTAGCTAGAGATATTTTTACATTTTTATTACATAGATTAGTTTTATACAGTTTCCTTCCTGCCCAAAATGTACACAATATCCTCTTTGCCTAAAATGTGGTGTATCCACATTTTTAACTTTGTCTCTTTAGTTTTGCACTTATACTACAAGGCTAATATGGAATGCACATAGCCATTAGGTTTGCATAATGCAAGCTGCATGTCTAAATCACCACACACTCACCTCAGACGGTTGCTCAGTATCATAAACAGACTTGCTGTGGTTTCTGACACACTGCATGACATAGTGATATATATAAAATTGGACAAAAGAGCTTAGCACAGCTAAAAACATCAAAGAATAAAAGCAACGGCCATCTTGAAGCTGAATCACGTTCTACCTCAGTACATACTAATCCCCTGCCTTCTGCTAAGATACAAAATTGCACTTTATAAATGATTAAGATGATAATATGGTTCCAATTTGAGTTGATTATTTAATTGTTCAAATAAAGACTATTATTTTATGAAACTGATATATATATATATATATATATATATATATA
>CM075024.1:12928083-12938701 GCA_037576675.1 Pangasius sanitwongsei
TTATTTCAAATCCATTGTGGTGGTGTATAAAGGCAAAATCACAAAAACTCCGTCATTGTCCAAATACTTCTGGACCTTTATATATTTATTGAAATTGAATCTAAAAAGAAACTTTCGACTTTATGTTTTTAATTTTTAATTTTCATCATTCTAGTACATTCTAGTACAATCTCAATGCTCATTCCAAGGTAAGTTGGACACTACAAATGTGCTGTTATTTAATAAAGAAAAATGTATAATCATTGATTTGGTGAAGTTTTCTGTTAAGAGGCATTTATTTAACATTGTGTAGATGAAAACATCTGTGTCAGCGCTTTGTAACAGTCAGTATATTATTTGCCACTTTAATCCCATGAAAAGAAAAAAAGAGACTTGTGAAGTAATGCCTATACCCTAAATGGACATAACAGAATCTAACCTGTTTCGCGGATGTAAATGTATGTATAAACGTTGTTCAAAAAAAAAGTACAACGTGTTGTTCTTTAATAAATTTCAAAATGTAACCATTGCCAAATTGCTGTGGTATAAGAACAGTAAAGCACATTGTGACATGCTGTTTTTGGAAAATAATCAACTTTGGGGTGATATCAGTAACTCTTGATTACATTTATTATTTGCCTATAACAGCATGCCCTTAAATTTTTGCATTTTGATATTATGTTTACATCTGTTTCGTTGGTAATATGCATCAAAATTTGCAATTTGATGCAAAATGTTAAATCTATGTTACTACATTTTTAGAAGAAAAAAATAAATCTAGCACCCTTGAGTTTTTTGTTCCTCCTAGAGATTCTATGTAGAACCCTTCAGAGAAGCTCCAAGTACAAACACAATAGGAAGCAGCAAGGGTTTAAAAACCCTTAATTATTTAAAAAAAAAAACCTTGAGGAACCCATTATTAATAGTATAATCTGGAGTGTTTAATATTTACTCAGCATCTTTGAGGCATGTAAATTCTCTCTAGATGGGACAAATCCAAAGCCAAACATCTGACATTTACACTACCTAATATGTATGCTAAGTTAAATGCATTATAATATTACAGCTAATTTGTAAAGACAGTGAAGAGTGTATTCAATTAGGAAGAGCATGCTATAGCATCTAGATGTCTAGCTTAATCTAACCATTTGCTGAACAAACCTTCTCTATTCTCCACACACACACTGCCACATGTTCCCCTTCCATCTCAGAACGCTTATAAATCACCGTTATTTTTATATGTGACCTGAACACAGTCATATACAGTTATAATGAGTAGCTGGAGGTGAGCATTTTCTCCATGGTACTTTTATAGGATGAGTATGCTCCAGAGAAGCCATATATAACTGCTATAATAAATGTGTAAGATGTGGCCCCGGGTTTAAGAGCGTGAGGAAGGACACAAATTCGCATGCTTGACGTGTTTATTAGCGCTGTTGAGATAGCAAGAGTCGCTACACCAGGCCTGGGTCGAAAGGGAAGCTAAGGAAAGGCATCTAGCTGCAGCCCTGGCTCGACTTCAAATTTGTTGGCAACTCTATATAAATGCACTCCATCCACACGCACTCAGACAATTCCAGACAGTCATTCCAAGTTTTCTTCAACTCAACAACAGCAAAAATGGCTGTCACAAAATTCCCCGTTCCACACTTGGCTTACATATATGTTTTTTATACACAAAATATATAATGAAAATTTCATAGCCAGAGAAATGCCTACATATTTGAAGCAAGTTAACGTATGTTTATCTTAGAATCTTACTTTAGTGTGAAGCAGCTTCTAAATTATTTAGTTTTGTGTTTTCCTGATGCATTGACAATCATTTGATCTGCAGATGTCACCAGCATGCTGTGTTTTGAGCATTTCCTAACAAGTTAATTGTTTGTCTCAGTTTTAAGCCCAGCCTTATATTTTTGCCCATTTAATCACTGCTTAGCAACTACTGCTACCCACCATCACCCCTGTCGTATTTTCAGCGCTTTGGTAGGTGCACCAGTGTTTCCCTATGGACACATAAATTACATTTTGGATTGCTGTATGTGGTTGTGCTTACCAACAGCCAAACATATATACATATATATATACATATATATACACACACACACAGTGTATTTCATCAAGTAAAACCCCACAGCCTTGAAAACCCAAACATAGATAAAATTAGGTGGTATGACAATTAATAGCTAGTGTTAATTGACCCATCCACACCTCTGTTTACTTGTAACAGGTATTAGCATAAGGCCAGAGCTATGCAAATTGTTCCGTTAAGCCTTACGTTTATTAACGGTAAGTCTGTATTCACTGAGTGAAGTGATTGGAATTACTGTGGTTGGCATTACTTTTTCAGGAGATCAGCCAAGATACACTGCAGCTAACCCATTCAGAGCTGTAAATGTCTTGAGCAGGACCTCGAATTCAATATGGAACTTAATAGGCAGATTGAATAAGACTGGAGGAATGTGCTCGGAATTTCTTTTCCTGGTAAGGATGCAAGCTTCTGCATACTGAATTAGCTGAAACATCAACATTGCATCTTGAACGCAGAACTGTCAATACATTTTGAGTACCACAGAAATGGACTGTGGAATCTTCTCATAAATCTGGCGAGCACAATCCCAAATAAATGCACCATTAGCTTGGCAACAAGCACCAGAATCTTTCAGGCTAAAATCTCATTAGCTATCCAGAGATCATTGGCCTAATATCAGTAGGATGGCTATCAGACTCTAGAAATCTGCTTTGTGAGAGAACAAGGAAGAAGTGCAACCAATCAACAGAAAGAATGGGGGGGTTAATGGGAGCAAGAAACAATGGCTGTGGAAAGAAATGGAAGACAAAAAGCCAGATGGCATGCAGTGTATGGCTGGTATTTTAGCGTGACATAGTTACAAATGCATCTCTCTATGAATGTCATGAATGAAAGACAGAGAAGTGCAATGTGATCTCATTTTTTTCAATGTTACTCTTATTCCAGCAGCTTAATTACTGCTGTGACTTTCATGAAAGAGCTTGTGCACCACCTCTCCATGTGTGCGATATCTGTTCACCTGTCATTCTCTTGTTCTTTTAGTTTTATTGGACTACGTCACTGTTGCTCCTTTAGGCTCTATGAAGTTCACATTAATGATTTCACCTAACTCATCAGCCTATTTTCACTCGTTTCAGTGGGTGTGCCTGTGTGTGTTGGAGCAGTAGAAATATTCAAATGTGCCGAGCAGTGGGACTGAAAGACCAGGGGTCTCATTTATCCACTGTGTGTATGAATATTTTTATCTGTTAACCATATATATATATACATAGAAGTTCCTACTCATAGAATGTGATTTGTCAAGTTATTCTTGTGTGTGAGGATGTATAGAAAAGTGTAATTGCAGGTAAACTGATTGTGAGGAACTCTCATCACGCTTATTGTCAATCATCAATATAATTAACAGTAATTACTGACTTCATGCAAACAGGTGACATATGACATATAAAGTAAAATCAAATAAAAGGTACATAATATAAACTAATATGTATCTCTGTACTGAGAGTGATGAGTGGTTTATCAGTCAATTTTGTTCACTCAGTGCAATTTAATTTGATTTAAGCTGGCAACTTTATCCACTTTTGGAGAAGCCAGTGAACCCCAGCAACAGCACCCCTGTACATACTCAAATCCTGTATACTCTAGGGTTAGCCATGGGGACATTTCAGTGAGAAATTGGAGGCAGGTCTGGCATTTCCCCACCAACTATGAGCCTAATAATGACACAAGTCTTAAATGCATTCATATTGCGCATGCCCTATTGCATTACATTTCCAAATGTGTCAGTAGTACAGACAAAAAAATGAGAGATTTCCACACTGCGGCAGGTTTTCCAAATATAATTGAGGCGATGGATTGTGTAGATGTAGCCATAAAATCATCCTTGGAAGGAAATTTCTTTACCATTTATAATGTTTTGGCTGGTCTCTTTATGTAAATGTGTGTTCTCAAGCACGAGCAGACTAATTTAGAATGTGTAAGATTTATCAAGCTGTGCATACACACACCTGATAATTGCCAATATTCAAGTGCGTACTTTATGAGTTTATCTACAGAATTAGAACATCCTAAATGCATACTTATGCACCCCAGGACTGGGAAACATGGGTCTATATTGAATGTTCAGCAACATCCACAAGACTCAGGGTTGCTGAATTTGATTTTAGAATAATAATTCATGCTTTTCAATACTTTTTTAAAGTCCTTCACAAAAGAATACCATGTCGATACCAGAATAACCGTGTTTGAACCCTGTTTGAATTTTTTATTCACGCTGGACAAGAAACGAAATATCTCACATAGAGGTGTAATTGTTTGCTCTTGGTTATTGGTGCATTTGTCTACCGTGATGATAAATAAATTCTTACTTACTTTTGATACAAACTCTCCTTTAATGTATGAAGCAATACCAAGCTGCTTCATTCTAAGTGTTTAGTTTTATTACAATGGGCCTCATTTATCAATATTTTAGCAAAGTTGTGTGGAAATGTTTGTTTGAGCCAAACAGAACAAAAAAAAAAAAAAAATCCACCAGAGTTTCAGAAACGCTGATTTTCTTCATATTCGTGTGCTCTTGATGATGAAGGACAATCACCTGTAAATTATTGCATTTGGTGATGCCCACAAAACTCCATAAAAGGCAAGTTATATACTCTTGCATGTATGCCAATAAATGTTTATATTATTTTATACCTGAAAAGGTTAAAATCTAGAGAAAAATACAGAAAAAGTGAATTAGGTGTGAATTGAGTGAGGTGAAAAGAAATTACAAGCAAGCACAGACAAAAAAAGATCTACACTCTACTCTGGTGATCATGGACACCAAGCACGTCACACAGGGAAAGTGGTCATTTTAGTTTACACATTTTTATTTTTAAAGTGTTTCACATCCTAGAAGTGTTGCACAGTGTTAAAAGAAGACACTGTGGCAAATGGATTCGATTTATGAGCCAGCTTTCATCATCTGAAAAAAAAAAATCATACCAGTCTTTAAACATCCTTTCCCTCATAAGCATGACAAGCACAAAATCTTTCATCAGCTGAAGCGTTTGTTTTCCGGCCCTGCGCAGACAGACCGGCCCGCCCTCCGTTTATACGGCGCCATTTTTTTGTCATTAGTAAATGTCGAGTTTTTTTTGTTCTTATTCATGAGACTGTGTTGGCTCACTTGCTTTATCTTTCATATTCTTTAATTAATGGCAATTATAGAAAATGACTGGGTTTCACTGGGTTTCAGTGGATCACTGGGTTTCATTTTCTTGATGGTATTGTATTCTTAGGCCCTGACCTTGTGACCTAGCATGAGGATGTGTTATTTACAGAACAAAGCTAAGACTCACCTTTGCAATGGTTTTCGTCCCATGGGTACACACAGTTCTGGATCCCATTACACACCAGTGAGTTGTTGATGCACATGTTACTGTGGCAGAAGAACATGTCAGCCTCGCAGGGAGCTGGAAAAAAAAGAAAAGTGATTTAATTGCATTTCTTATTTGCCAGTGCCATCCTAGGATGGTATGTGAACTTTCTGAATATCTAGCACTGGTGCTAGAACAGTTTACGTATTGTATTAGGTACTGAGATGAGCAAATATTGCTCTTTTTTGAGCATATATGTCAGGTTGAAAGGATTTTTGGTCTAAACATGACTCTGATTTGAGTCAGACTTTCTACTGAGGTTAATTGCTTTCAAATTTCTACATGCACCTTTGCTGGAACTGTATTATGTATAAATTGAATAGAAAGTCATATTTGTTTTGATGTGAAGTCACTTTTATTCATTGTGAGATTCCACATTCTGGGAGTCATCAACTCTGCTCAGGACACTGAATCTCATGAGCATAATCTAAAAGTGCATGGTGTTTTATTCTGGGCAAATCCTGAAAAAAATTGGGTGAAATCTGTAATTATATCTAGGGCCTCTCACATTTCAATATTGACTAGATTCGTATAAATTATGTAATGTGGCCTAGGTATAAATTTGACCATCAAATATAATTACACCACCAGTGGGCTCAAATTACTGAGATGGTGCCTGGTTACTCATTTTACACGCATGCTGCATATTTTTTCACTTACTACATAAATGCCACTCTCCCACTGTCAACTAGGAATTGGCTCATTGCACAAACACTTCTGCATTCTTCTCAGTACTGCCCTTATGTTTCTGGTTCTTTCACTACACTCGCACTGACAGGATTTTGCACCCTGTGTCTGTAAGAGCTCCTGAAGATGAACATCAGTGACCTTCCCTAGATATGTAAGAACTCTAGCAAAACCATTTCTAGCAAGATGAAGAAAGGCTTCAAACTATATGGCCTTCAGCACTGAGCACTGGCACCTCTGTCATAGTGAATATTAAGGCTTGAATCATGTTCTTTGCATCTGTTTAGCTCAAATTGGAAAGTCTGGAAAGATGTAGTGTTACATCAATATCCTAGAACCACTAGGAAATGAAATGAGTTGAATGCTGGATACTTTTTTTTGCACTGAGAGGTTGTAGTGTGTCAATAAGAATTACTTTCACCTACATGCCTCTATAAAATTTGTTGCTTCTGGCTATAGGTGGACTTTTTTTTTTTATCCCACTCCTGTCTGCTCTCACAATCCCATCTGATCCAACAATTATTATTGCTGTTGGACATGCCAGTGATATTTTCTGACTAACATAGGTGGTTCTAGTTACCAAAATATAAACAAATTTATTTGTAATTTAAACCATAACAATACTGAGCAGGGTTGATGGTGGCGTAGCCTGGTCCCTGGTGGCGTAGCCTGGTCCAAGATCCCTGGTTCAATACTGAACTACTGTCTGTGCAGAATTTCTGTGTTTCGTCCAAGTTCTCTGGTTTCCTCCTGCCTCCCATAAAGACGGCAGCGGGTGGATTGGCTATGATAAATTGCCTCTAGGTTTGAATGTGTGTGCATGGTGCACTGCAGTGGACTGGTGTCTTATCCAGGGTGTATTCCTGGCTTACATCCAGTGTTCCCAGGACAAGTTCCAGATACTGCAACCCTTACCCAGAAAGTGAGTGTGTGACAACCCTGACCAGGATAAAGCATTTACTGAAGATGAATGAATGCAATATAGAATGTGTCACGCAGTGCAACACAATCCTTGTCCAGTACACTCCCATATTATCCATGAAGGTAAGAATGTAGAGTACAGTACATGATTTGAGACATGGCTAGATCCAACTTTTATGTGAACAGAGATAGTATGTTCTAAACAGAAACAATAAAGATATGAATAGGAGGATACTAGTTTGCTTGTATTTTGAGAAATAGACTCAATTAATTTTGTTAGACAATATCATGGACAAGGACAAACAAAAATAATAATTGTGCAGGCAGAATTTAAAAAAAACAGCACTAACTCAATCTCTAGCTGAGACCAGACTGAGGTGAGGAGAATTGAGTGAGGAGAATTCACAGAGCATGCTGACAGTGCTGACATTTCCAACATTTCTACCTATGTTTTTACTAGTATTGTTCATATTTAATTAAAAAACTTCAAGTTTAGGATCCACGCCCACTTTGTGTTTAAATCTGAACACACATACAGATACAAACATTTGGAGCAGTAAATAGATACAGATACAGACAGTGGCCTTGTGTTACACCTAGAATGTGTATAAAATTCACTCCTGAACTAATTCCTCCAGTCTGCCAGAGGGCAACCTCACCTGAATATTGACTCCAGTTCAATCTCTCATCTCTGCACATCAATAACAGACACAATTTAAAGGTGCATTCGGGAAGATTTGGGAAAAAAAGGGTCTCTAGCAGTTAAATGGGTGGAGCTGAATAAGATTTGAATGATTTTTTACACACTGAGCCCGCTCTGTTTTCCACCCATGTACACAAAGCTCCACCCCCAAAACTTATGGTGCTTCAAATAGAGTTAGCATGTTAATCAGAGTTACCATTAGAAAGGACCGTCATGACATCACTTTCAAGCATACTAGGACATTCAACTGCTTGAAAGCCAAGTAACAACTCTGTAAACATGCAGCTTTTCCTCATACTAGTTCATGAGCATGTGAAGGGGCTTTGGGTGTGGTGTCCATAAAATGACTGACCAGAGGCCAATCCAAATACAACCAAACATACTGGACCGGAATGCAGGTTTCCAAACTGGTTTTTTTTTTCAGCTTTGTAATACACTTGTTCTGAGACAATGGCTTAAACTAGTTTTTTTTAGCATTTCTACATGATTTTCCACATTATTCATACTAGTAAGAAATGAAAAATATTGACTACTGCAGCTTTAAAGACTCATGTTTGCCTGCACACTTCGAGTAGTCTTGTGGAATTTATTTTACAAGTTCTGAGCTGTGTTTTGATCACTTTTCCTCTGTGCATTGTTTGACTGTGTACTGAACCTTGCCTGCTGTTGTTTACCTGTGCGATTTGGATGTCCCCTTTGTTCCTGTTTGCCATGCAGTGATTATTCACCTTGGCCTGTTTGACGACCTTGATATTTGGATTGTGATTTGGATTTGCCTGCCTGCTTTGTAAATAAACATCTGTACAGGAACACTCTTTTCAATGTGCCTGAGATGCTTTGAACTTTGACAATGCTTAGATGCTTATACTGTACTGGTGCTTAAGGGCTGTATGAACATCTTCTGATTAAGTCAAGGTTAGGTATAAATAAAACCAAGGGTCAGCATCCCTTTCCGTATCTGTGTTTAACCTGATCCGTTCCTCTTGACTCTGCTTTAAGATTACACTCTGTATCTGTCTGTCTCATTAATTGCTGAAAATTGGACCGTGATATTTCCTGACTTTGTCTTTCCTTTGAATCACTTTGTTTTGTGCTGCCCTTATTAAAGCTTCATGTTAACTGAATATCATGCCATTCTCTAGGGCATATTAAAATAATAAAGCATTTCTTAGTAATGTATGAATAAAGACAGGAATTGATTTCATTTGCCAACATGTCTCATCTAAGATTTATTTTGTAAACTCCTGTCATTGACATGCTGGTCTATTTTCACCTTGGTTACCTACATTACCCACAATGTCATTTGACTACCTACTGATAGTGATGTCAGTGGGATTTAGATCTCTCTTCATCTGTACCTAAAGAGACCAATGCGGCAGTGCCTTATTCCTTTAATCTGTCCGGCTCTCTCACCTCCTCTTCTATAACTAGCTGAGCCATGTCTCTGCTGTAACTCAGCACAACTGCATCATCCATTCAATGCAGTGCATTCTGGAATTTGAAGTCCACTATATGTACATTAGATATAATCATTAATGTATATGATATTGAACATTGCTGGAAAATGGAATGAGAAAAGAAACTCTTGCTGACAGTGAAATCTGACTTTTATCACTCATATTTGAAATTGTTGAACATTTTTTTCTCCTATGAAACTCCATTGCAAGTCTGTTAGCAATGTGCCCTGTGACATAAGCACTGAAGAAAACCACTAACTTCTCGTGGAAATAACAAAAAGTGCAGAAGTAGCAAAGGAATGGCTAAATATTTATATATAAACATATTTTTTTTTCTAGTTCTGTCTGACAAATTAACAAAAGGCTATGATCCTGAGCTGATACAACTTACTACAGCATATTAAAACAACCAAAACCAAATCAGCATATAGTATATTTGATGTTAAAATATGTGTGTTTCTACAGTAGGTCACTAGGTAGGGTGTATAATAACTACAGTGAGGCCATGCCATACCACACTGTCTAGTGGAAAATTGCTATTAGTTATGCTTCCTGAATGTTCTAGTGCTTTCCTGCTCTGCCACATGTGAATCATCTCATTAAGTCAATCAGCTCATTAACACGCCATTCATGAAGACAAAGACGCAGAATTAGCAAACTCTAATCTAACAATTTTACTCTAATGAAGCATATGTTAATGAGCTGGTGAGCTGAATCAGGTGCGTTAGTGCAGGAAACACTCAGAAGTGTGCAGGCAGGAGAACTAACGCAGCAGGATATGGGAGTGTGAAATTACTGCATTAGACATGTGCATTTAGAGCACATATTGAGTTTTGAAAAAGTACTATCTTAAAAGGATCTCAGGACTCCACGGTCGCAGTGAAGTATTGATGTTTTTACTTCCGAGGAGGATAATAATGACAGAGTAAATTAGGATGATTCATTGCTTTAGGTCCCACATGCTCATGGTTTTTAATCACTAGGTGCATCTCTTCACCAGGTAGCGCTGCAGCTCTCTGCTGAAAAGCTGCAGTCTCAAGAGTAACTTGTTTATAATCTTATAATAAAAATAGGGTTTTGCTCCTTAATGTGCATACATGAAATAATAATAATAATAATAATAATAATAATAATAATAATAATTATTATTATTATTACTGTTGTTTTTCACAAAAGAAAAAAAAGGCAAGGTAAGGATGGATGATATGACAAAATATCATATCATGATTCTCAAAGCCATTTCTATGATACACAATGTAGTGTTGAAAAAAACTGTTCAATGATTTATTTAATGTCTATAAAATTAATTTCTTATTTTTTATATTCAAAAATATCATTATATATACATATTTTAAAGTGAAGTGACGTGTAGCCAAGTATGGTGACCCATACTCGGAATTTGTGCTCTGCATTTAACCCATCCAAG
>CM075024.1:12938801-12955428 GCA_037576675.1 Pangasius sanitwongsei
CCTAACACATTACCCAGTCCATATCAGTATAGATATCCAGCATGATATTTTTCCCCATTGAGATCTGATGTATTTTCAAAGTGTTCCTTTAATTTCTTTGAGCAGTATATATATATATATATATATATATATATATATATATATATATCATATCACAATGTGTATCCCAGTATCTCAGAAAAATGTATTTTGACACAATCTATCAGTTCTACAGTAGCTAAAATGGTCTTTCTTTTGCTCTCTGACTTTTGAAAGTCTTGGGCATTTGTCTGCTTTCTTGTTTAGTTTTCAGTCCTCAAAAGTATGAGCATCAAAAGACATTTCTAAAATCAACTCAACATTAGCAGTGTCTACCATTTCATACCAAATAGCAGCTAAGCTGCTAGCTGAAGAGGGAAATGACAGCAAGCGTGCCAGACTTATAAACAACAAATTTCAGAAATGAATGTAAATAATCAAACAGAACTTTATACTTACAGTTTATTTGCAATATTTAGAAAATTACTCCTACTGCAGGATCCAAGCGATTCTGACTGTTGCTGATATGCTTAAGTTTGAGACGTTCAATACCGTTTCACTGATTGGCACTTGGTTACAAGGTTCCGGCCCTTTGAGAGATCGACCAATCATCATAAGAAGAAGCCGTGCATCCATGATGGGACAACATCCAACATCTGTATCTGTACTCATATCAGGATGCTTTTATGCTCACAGTCCCACACCATATTCAACCTGCATGTCCGCTGCTCCACATAAACAACACAAGTCAGCACAGGTGCACTGTGGCACCAAGGATCAGGGAACAGAGCAATGAGGGGGCAGAGCAGAGTGAACCCTACAGCCCCTAACATGAGCAACGGAGCACTGAAGTGACAGCTCGAAACACAAAACACCATACACACTGAAAACCTGACATGGATCAGGTTCAGGAAGCCAGGCCAGGAAAATGATCAGCTCAAGCTCAGACCTGTCAGCACTATAAACTATGCTGTCAGTGCCAACTGAATGCTGGTGCATTTTATTTAGGCAGTTGGGAACATAATCATACTCGATTGTGGACCAAAACAACCATCTGAGCTAGAGAGGTGGTCTCAATCTGCTTCCAACATAAACTACAAAGAGAACAATACAACTGCTGAAAGTAAAGATAACATGCTGTGTATTATGGATTGCAGGCAGCAAGAAGTCAGGGCTAGTGTGCTGCGGCATTATAATGTGCTCTGGAAATCTAGACTAAAGGAACAAAACCTAAAAACTTTTTAAACTATTTTAAACTAGTTTTAAACTATTTATTTTATGGAATGAATTAGTAATTTATTTAGCACTGGTTCCGTGTTCTCCATGCCCAGTTTATTTCCATGAAGTCAACGCAATTTCCATAAAAAGGAGGTTTACGGCCTCTTTTGCTGTGTTTCTGACCATCAGCTGAAAGACTATTTTTACATTTTTGGTTTGTTTAAATATGCACATTGTATCAAACCAAAAAGGCTAATTAATAATTAATACCAAAAATAATTAATAATTAATACCAGAGATATTAATTCCACACTTATATGGACTAGGACAAAACTCTATTTTAGATATGAATCTGATTTATTTTCTCTGTAGCTTGAATGAATATGTTAGTTTAGACATTCTATGAGATAGAGGCAAAAGTATTTCAAGGCGTTTTCTCAATTCAAAATATGCATCATGATATTTGAGCTATCATTTCTAGAGTAATTTATTTATGCAAGAAGAATATTTATTTCACATTTATGGAAAGATTTGTAACTATCAAATGTAGTGTTTAAGTTGTCACACATGGTGAAAGTTATCAGGGCAGAGGATGTGTTGTATTACTTATAAACCGTAATTTTTATTTTCTTTGGTTTGACAAAATATAATGGAAAAATATGACAAAATAAGCTTGACCTTGCCAAACTTCTCCAGAAAACCTCTATGTTTAGTATTCTAGTATATCTAGTAGTATAATATTCTAGTATTTGGGGTGATTCAGAAATGATGGAACTTTTGACTATTCATGTCAAGAATAATGATGAATAGTACAGTCTTGGATTATTGAATGTGGTCATTCATGGGTGAATCAGAGGTAGAATCTGAGAATGCACTGTCAGTAGACAGAAGCTTCTGGTGAGATCAAAGTCGTGAAACAATTTTCACTGATCCATTGATTTTTTTTAAAGCATCATTTCCTGTATAACAGGACTTTCATGTCTGAAGAACATGTCTGAAGAACACCATCCCAACTGTGAAGCATGAGGGTGGCAGCATCATGTTGTGGGGATGTTTTGCTGGAAAAGGGACTGGAAAAAATACTGCAACAACACCTCAAGGCATCAGTCAGTAAGTTAAACTTTGTTGTATCTGGGTCTTCGAGCGGACAGTGATCCTAAGCATATCTTGTGTAAACTTTTGGCCTCAACTGTATATCATACTGCTATCAGCATGCATTCATTGGCTGAACTGGATCAATGTTGGGAGGATAAAAAACTATAATCATGTGGCCAGATGATCAAATTTTGTTTATTCTTCAGGAAAACAGACCAAATATATGGAACAGATGGATATGGAGAAGGGTGGATGGAATAAGGAAAGAAAAGGGTTAGCATGAGTGCAGATCTCTTCACTTCATCCACACTTGTTCATCCACACTGGTGTGTGCTTCATAACAGGTCAATTTAATATCGCAAGAGTTTGGGTTTAAGGATGTGTGTGTGTGTGTGTGTTTGTGTGTATGACCCCCAAGGAGCCATACCTGGATGAACTGCTGCAGCAAATTGGATGAAGAGATCGAGAAAGGGAAAGAGAGAAAGGAAAACCAGGAAAGAAAGAAAGAAAGAAAGAATACATGATGGAGAGTACATGAGTAATTGAATCTTCCATTCATTAGCTGAATCAGGGTCATAATTTCTGAAGTTTCTAAATACACCTCCTCCTCCTCCTCCTCATCATCTGTTGCTGTTTGTTTTTGTGCTTGTCTGTACACTTTGGCAGAGTTATGAAGGTCATGATTTAATACTATGTTGGCTCACCCAAATATTTCGAGTCAAGCCAATGAAATCCTGTCTGCCCTTTTAATGAAAGTAAAGCATTAAGGCATAAGAATCAATGCCACCTCACACTGCATCTGGTATAAAAGAGTAGGATTGTCCCTTCTGGCAGGGGGTCCATGCCCCTGAGAGAGGACTTTATGTACCTTAGGAACTTACTCACAAGTGACGTTAAAAAAAAAAGGGAGCTCAAGATCGACAAATGAATTGGGTCAGTGACAGCAGTATTAAAGTGACTGTACTGATCTGTGATGGTGAAGGAGGAGCTCAATTTGCCAATGAAGGTTTTGTTTACCAGTCAATATATGTCCCATGGTCAGGAGCTGTGGGTAGTGACCAAAAGAATAGGGTTGTGAGTACAGGCAGCATAAATGAGGTTCCACCACAGGGTTGCTAGGCTGACTCTCTGTGATAGGGTGAGGAGCTTGACAGTCCAGGAGAGCATTTGAGTAGAACCACTGCTGCTCTGAATTGAGAGGAGACAGTTGAGATGGCTTGGGCATTTACAAGGATGCCCTCTGGTCAGCTTGTGGTAGAGGTGTATCAGGCACAACTAACTGCCTGGAGGCAAGACCCAGGACTCGCTGGAGAGATTATATCTCCAGCTGGTGTGGGAACATCTGGGATTCACCCAGAAAGAGCTGAAATATGTGCCTGGGAATAGAGAAGTCTAGGCTGACCTTCTCAGCTTGTTGCCACCTCGACCCCAAACAGGGAAAATGGAAGGAAACAAATGAATGAATTTTTCAGCCATGAGAAATCTGAATGGTTTCTCCCTTACTCCTATGTCCCTACACTGTTGTCTAGTATAGTAAATAAAAACACCACTAGTGGCCACACTTACAATTATGTATAACCTACAGATTTCAAAAGCTTCTAAGTAAGAGCTCTGCCTTGTGGTGATTCTTTATCCTATAAATGTGTGTGGCTGATTTACAGGCCTGTTCCATGACATTTTTGCCATGAAACAGGCAACAAAAAAACACTGACGTTCATGTTGACCGTGCAGCCCACTGTTGGAAAACCACTGGTTTGCAGAATTAAAATAAGTTCTTTATAACAGCAGCCATGATTACAGTCTCACACAAAACAGAACCATTATACTCGCTCATTACAACTCAGTTTCAGGCTTCAGCAGTTAAATGGTTTTAAATGATAGTGTGTTTTTAATGGGAATATAAAAAAACAGATTCTAGGTTAAGTACTCGGATGGTGTGTGAGTGTGTGTGTGTGTGTGTGTGTGTGTGTGTGCGTCTTACGCTCTTTAAACGTGGTGTAGAGGATCCGGAAGCGGCTCCGGCGGCTGTGCTCATCGGCCCACATACGCACAACACCCAGTGCGGTTCTCAATGTCACGTCACTAGCCACCGTGCTGCAAAATTTACACTTCAGATCCTCAACAGAGCCGCTGCCGTCATACACAGCCACAAAGTTTCGCTTGCACTCATTTGAGTTCTGCATCTCATAGTCCAGGAACCGCAGATAGATCTGAACATACAGAGAGAGAGAGAGAGAGAGAGAGAGAGAGAGAAAGAGAGAGAATATATATTTATATATACACTTTAAATAATGTGTAATACACCTCTATCTGTTGCTGCTATTATAAATAGCTAGGCAGTTAGTTAAACACTTGCAATCTAGCTCACATCTGTCACAACTTGATTTGCATCAGCAAATTATTAGCAATTTATGAAAAACTAGCCAAGACTGTCAGAATATACAATAATAACTAATCTATTATGTTCATCACTAAAATTTATTACAATCTATCACTAAGATCTAAGTTAGACTACTAGCATACAGGCTCTGTGAATAAAGTTTTCAACAATCAACCTAACGAATTGTCTCTCCATTGTTTTAGTTTCATCACTGCAAATATTAAGTTCATTGCTTTCCATGCTTCTTAAACAGCTAACAGTTTCAACACAAATCTGCTGTTAGACGAAGCCATAACATGATAACCCCCACCCAATCACACTTCTCTCAGCAGCAGTTAGAGTTCACTAAACGCAGTGAGCTCAGCTCTCTATTTTTTTAAAATGAGAATTCTACTCTCGAGCATGACCAGCTAATGGAATATTTGAGCTCCTAGGGGGAAGTGTGTATTGCACAGAAGCAGACAGCCATAGACAGGTCAATGGTCCTACTGGTGAAATCTCCAAAGATTTAACTCTACTGCTGGTCCATTTTCATACTTATAAATGGAGTAAAGCACCACAGCTTTATATGAGCTAATTTAGGAACTTGTGAATTTGGACAGAACATTTCCAAGTCTGATTAATGAATCTGTCATATGACATTGAAATGAACAGTGATGATGTTGTGATGGAAAAATGAAAAGCTAAATTCAAGTCAATTTGATTTGTATAAATCTTTTAACAATAGACACTGTCACAAAACAGAAATCCCAATACAGATGTCATGGTCAAGGCTCCAAACTGATGATGAGGCTTTTTGAGGCTTGATGGGTAGATTCAGGATAAAGTATCAGCTTTGACATTTCTAGAACGAGGACAGTACAGTATCATTAACTGGAATCTTAAAAAGAAGAGAGTCCATCTGGCTTGCCATGGTGTGAAACGCTTGCCAGTTTTCAGGTACTATGGTCAATATAGACTCTAAAGTAATAGAGTGTGTTCTAACCAATGGCTCCACTTCTCTAATTCTAGTTTAATGGTCAGCAATTCCATGTTCCCAATTTCATAATTTATTTGTCTGTGAGGGCTTTGTTTTTTTTTTAAAGGAAATGATGAGGAGCATTTTGGCAGGAGAATAGCACTCACTTCTAAGGCATCAACTATGAATCGACTATGAATGTCAGGCTGGGATCTGGCTGAGATTTTTATGTTTTAGGATGAGTGCTGTTCTAAATGCTTTTGATGGAGGAGAATGTCATCTCATTTGTTTGTTCCAGATAGTATTTTCTCGTTCCTCCTGAGGGGTTCAGCAACTAAATGGACTAAAGTTTCTAATTAAGTGACAAAGCAAAAAAAATCTCTGAAGTTCTCTGATATTTTGAGCAACAGGCCAATTAGTGACTCCTTGGACCTTGGCATCATCCATAACAACCCCCTCTTTGCTTATAATGTACCCCAGAAATACCACTTGAGGTACATGGCAGCCCCATTTTTTTCTGCTTTGGTAAAAAAAAGTTGTTCTTCATTACTGTGTTTAAGACTCTTTTTACATGGTGGATGTTTTGCTCAAGGGAATCAAAATTTCACCAATGAAATAATGAAAATATGCCAAGCATGTCTCTGAGGATGTCATAAAGTAATGTTGGAAAGAGGGAAGGAGCACTGACCAAGCCATACCCCATTACTAAGCATTCATTTGCCCAGACGCAACTTAAAGGTAGTTTTGCAAATCATACAGCCGTCCCTTTATCTGCATAACCGTGGAGAAGGAATCCAGAGATATACTCTTCCATAGCTTTGTTTTCAGTTAGGGTTAAAGGGTAAATGTGGGACTTATGTGGGGTCCTGTTTGACAGAACATCAATAACATGGTAGTATGGTCTAAGAAGGGGCAGAGCATTGCGTTGATTTTAACGAACACTTCTTTGAATACGAAGTAACATTTGAGGATCACTGTGGATTGATTTACACTGGTGGACAGGTCTCAGGAAGTGATTTCTTGTTCCAACCACGAGACTTTAGCATTATGATGTTGAAACCATGGCAACCTTAGCACAATAGAGAATTAAGAAGATGCTTTGCTGAGAAGAGGGATTAGTTCATGTAAAGAGCACTCATGTTGAGGTGTAGGGGAATGGTTTGTTGAGTAATGAACCAATTGGTTTTCCATCCAAAGCCTGAACCCGAATTGGGGCTGTCAGAGGTTTTACTGGAATTTGGAGTGCCACCATATATGAATTAACCACACAAGCACATGCTTGTTCTCTGATATGATCTCCTCTTTGCTCAGCCTTGTTGAAAACAGGGTTCTTAGCGCTTGTCTAGGCAAACAGATAGCTTGAAAAAAGGTGTCCAGGGAAAGATTGCTATCTGTACAGGCCAGTTTTGTAAACAGATTCCTCCTAAATTCTTGATGAAAAGCAGCAATGAAAGCAGATTTGTGCCATCTGCTTTTTGCAGCCAATGTGCTGCAGTGTGTTGTGCTTTGTTTCAGGGTGAGGAGACTTTCTTCTACTTCTCTGTCATCAGGTAATTAGCTATACACATACACAATCTGTTTGACCAGGCAGAGGTGGCCCACTCTAATGGTTTATTGTGTGGAGGGAATGGGTTGTGCCATTTTGTCCTTATTAGACTTAAGGTTTTGTAATGAAAGGTACAGCAAGCACTGAATAAGGAAACCCTTGTGCCTTAAAGGAGCTCCGTCATACTTGTCAGGTTGAGCAATGACCAACTGGTTGTGAGTTTCTGACACAGTACACAGCTTTTGGAGTTGGTTAATGAGAATTCCTTGCATGGAATGAAGAGCAGAAATTTGTTGCAGGTGTTAGTGAGGTGTTAGTGAGGGCCTCCGGAGTTCACCGAAACCTGCTACATCCATGTTAGAGGAGAAATCTTTTGTCACGAACAGTTAACAGATGGATGCAGTAGCAGGATTAGCTTTTATTAAAACCCCCACAAGTAGACAAAACAAAAGGACTAGGCAACTATCAAAACAAGGGACAGGCAGAATGTCAGATAAATGGCAAATAAGCATAAACTAGGCCAGGCATTGTGGGTAATCAAGAAACAAAACCAATTAGACTAAATAGGGAATGAAAACGACTCAGAAACATCATAGGCAAATGTAATGACTACAGACTCTTTAAGACTCTGTAAAGCCAGAAAGCCAGAGTTCTTGAAAGGGAGTTTGTGTGATTTAGTACAGGTGTCTCTTTATAAGATTGCAACTGTGGATAGTTTGGTCTTGGTTTAGTTGAAGTTTGGTTGAAGTGTGATTTGCTGAGGATCATGGGAGTTGGAGTTTGTGGTGGGTGCACACACAGACATGACAACCAGAGGTGACAGTGGCAATGACAAACTCCCTGAGATGACATAAGGAAGAAACCTTTTGAGAAGTGATCCTACCCTATCTGGGTGACACTGGATACTGGGATTATATTCACTATAGTATGCAGTCATATAGAAAATAAAAGGGCAAACAGTACTAAATGTATTGAAAGGATATTAATTTGTAGCTGGAAGTGCAGGTTTGGGCTTTGTTAAAATAAGGTATAACAAACAAATCTAGAGGATCAGACAATTCTCAAAAAACATTAATGGGCAAAAGGTCAGGCTAAACAGTAAAACTTTAAGACAAAGTAGGATCAGAATTGGATAATCGGACAAATTTAAGGCTCACTAAGATCACAGACTAGACAGCTGGAGCAAGATGCATTGCATATTTGTGAGTTTAGGTTATTTCAAGGAGTGTGCCAAGGATGACCACATGTGCATGATCAGAAGTCCGGGATAGGAAGTTTGGGGCTTTTGTGATATGGGTAATGTAGTTTATTTGGTTGCTTCTTGTTCTATGAGCAGACACAAAAACTGTAGTGACATTATTGTTATTATTATTATTATTATTATTAAGGGTGACAATATTCACTGTCAAAACGTTAAACTCAAATTTACATGGTGAAAGGATGAAACAGCATCAACACCAGCAGTGAAATTTTGCATATCATTAATTTCTTTTGCACACGCTGATCACATTTGATGACTGTGTGTACTCGCGTGTGTGTGTGTGTGTGTGTGTGTGTGTGGACCGACATGCTCTGTATGATTCACACAGCTTAATGAAGAAGCTTCTTCATTAAAATGAAACTATTACAGATGCCACATCATTGTGTGTCTCTTTGTCCTCAACATGCTACATATACACATGCCATCAACACGACTAATGAGCTGGAGATCCAACATTGCATCTCATCAACAATCTAAATGTGAAATAGTGTGGGTGTTGCAAAGAACAAATCATGGATGTAATGGATCCATAATGAGAATTATGTAATGCCAAGATCATTTCCAAATTGCTGGAAAACAAGATGTCTCATTTTAAATATGGTTAAACATGCCAGATTAATTGTTGTTGGTAAAAAGAGCGTTTATTAAATTGTTCATGGGATTCACTAACACAGCAGAAACACCTGCTTCATTTATTTCCATATACATGCAGTGATGAATGAATCCCACTGGCACCTGAACCTGAAATGAATTAGTCATTTATAAAAATCTCATTATGTTTCACTGAAGTAAACGACTTGTACAACTGGAGAAGAAAAATCGATTTTAAATTGTATTATCCACATAAAACATTTAATAACACTTTATTTGAAGGCTTTCTAGTGTTGAGAACAAATCTTTGTATACCCCATGGATTCTACCTCTATTTTTCATTTTATCAGCAAAAAAATACATTTGCAAATTGTTAGAAAATTAAATGTGTACAACAACACAGCAACCCAAAGCATGAAAATATTTTTAATACCATAACATTTTGCCATGACTCTCTCAGTCTCCAGACCTGATTCAAAGTCAGTGGAGGCTGAAAATTACAACTGATACGATCTAAAACAGAGGATAATGAAAAAGCTTGGTCACTATTTTTGTTACTTATGATATTGAAGGAGGCTCTGTGCAACCGAACACACTAAAGCCACGATTTACTATGATTAAAATAACAAGTGTTAGTTTGCATATGCAGATATATGAGAAAGAACAGTTGTGTAAATTGTGTTACGTGCAAAATAACAACATATTTGTTCTTGATAGCTGTGGTGAGATCAGCTCAGATCAGCTCAGGACCTATCCTTTCTGTTTAGAGGTTTTGTTGTTAGGTTTTTGTTTTGTTAATGTGCTTTTACACTTACCGGCAACTGTCTCAAATGGAAGAAGAATTATACTTTTGGAAATGTATCCATATTAATACAGACAAGGTATGATATTAGACTTAAGCGTCACCACCTTCATGTTTGCTTCATGGCCTTGTTTACTTGAATGCACTCTAATTAGCCTTCTGAGCTACAGTTTTTTTAATTAGCTTGCTTCTTCCCCACCACTGGTCTGGAATACATTAGCAGTGGACGTCTGTCGTTGAGGAAGCAACCTTTAGGGCCTTAGTGCTGTGTGTGTGTGTGAGTGTGTGTATACACGTTTGCCATGCTGCCCACATCTCTCCTGTGCTAATTTGCTGATGTTCCAGCTAGTTTAAAGGAGGATGAGAGATCTGTGTACAATGTGAAGTACTGAAGCCATTCACATTTGAAAGACTTTGAAAGCTTCAAAGCAGAACATTCCTTTTCCTCTCTTCCTTACTTACGCCTTCAATCCCTCAATCAGCCGCTAAATCAAACCAAAGATGCTTCATGATGTGATGCGTAGGTGCTTAGTCTAACAGAAATTTGAATGTTTGAAAATATGACACTGCTCTAAAGCAATAGATAAAATTAAAATGTTAGTAGTGAATAAGAATTTGACTTGTAATTAAAATTGTTATACAGACTTTCATAAAACGTTTATGCACAAATAATACGGTTGAACTATGAAACACACTGAGGCATCATGTAGGCATGCAGTTTGCATGAAGCTAACATGACGGCTATAAGCTTGACTTAAATTTGGGATAAGATGAACATTGTGTTTATTTCATTCCTGGCTAAAATAATGTTTTTAGCTAACCTTAGAGCGAGGAGGAGCTCGGATGAACCACTTGCAGTCCACGGCCTCTGTCTGTAAAGCTTTACCATCTCTGATAATGTGTTGTGATTCAATGATGCCTTCGGGTCCACTCATCTCAAACTCACATGCTACAGCAAGAAAGAAAGAGAGAGGTTTGTTTTAGAAGAGTCAAAAGAATGAGCTGTGTGAGCTGGAAGGCAGTGAGATGAGAATGAAAGATCGATACATACCGGGAAGAGGCTTGGGGACTCCCATGTCTTTAAAGTCAGGATCTAAAAGACAAGAAAACACAATGAGCATCAGTGACTGTGTTCAACTGACTACTTGAAAATGTACTTGAGCTTACGGGTGCAAAATTCATCACATGTAAACTGAGTACATTTAACATTTTTTGGCTTCCTCAAGTAATGAAAAATAACTGGCAGCTATACTGGTGAACATGGCTCTAGTGAAATTAATGTTAGAGATCAGTGTTTGTTGACTTGCATTAAATAACTGAGCTTCCCATTTATATGTATTAATTGTCATTATACCACAGGGCTGTTGAATTCTGCAATCTGATTGGCCAGAAGGTATTTATTAATACACACAAGCTCTGACAGTAGTGCCAGCTGTAAGGCTGTTGTGCTCCACATAATCTAACAATGAACATTGTGAAAAAAAGTATTGCCATTTAACAAAGAACAACATATAATCATTGATAAGAAAACTTTTATTTAACAACTACGGAAGGAGTCTCCAGTTTATCCAGTACTTTGTAAGTTACTCACAACGGGAAAGTCTTCACTTTATTATTTTCTTTCTTTCTTTCTTTCTTTCTTTCTTTCTTTTTCTAATTATTTATCTAATTATTTTTTCCTTTATTTTCTAATCTAATTAAGGAGCAGTCTTACTGTGATTCAGATATCCCTACTTATAATGTCCTGTCAAAAAAGTGTTTTTTTTTTTGTTTACTTAAAATAATACAGTGATAGATTTCAATAAAATATGTTTATGAAAGCACTACTAAAGCTCATTTCCAGGCCAGAAAAATGGAAACAGAAGCCTAAAACAAAGAAATGAGCCAAATCTATCATATAGTGTTAGTGCAAGTTATCTTTGAAATGATATCATTGTTACCGGTCTAGACATGCATTTAAAAATAACTAGCTGTACCTTTAATTTGACATAAACAATGAAGCTACGTCGAGCAACATATTGTCTGGAAAATATGGTATTTTTATTCAGTGAAGTTGTGTGAATTCTCTTTGAATCTTGCTTTATTTAGTGAGAAGCATACACAGGAGTAGAACAGAAATACAAGCACATGGTAATGTAAACACAAAGAAAAGAAAGAGCTCAGAACTGCAACGTGACATGGTGAGACCCTGCAACTGCACAATAGGACTGTCAGAATGAATACAGTGAGTCAAATACTGAGCAAATACTGAAATCTGAATTTCATAATACTGTAATTGCTATCTGAATGTTCAGTGAATTTTCATTCACTATAATTAATTATAGTTACTGTAATTTTATAGTACATAGTCCTTGGTTTAAAAAAAATCCACAGTTGAAGGTTTTTAAGATCCCATACGATATTTTTGTTTACCTAACACAGGTCTACTGAAACACTCTTCCTAAAGGTTTTGGACAAATGACCCTTGTGGCTCGATGTAGGAAATGCGTCTGTCATTAGGGGTCAGTAGAGGTCTGTCACTAGGCAACTGCCAGAAATTTTCACGCCACCATGTTTCCAGCTCGCCAGCACTGAAAGTCTTTGCTGAAGGCAAATCTTACTGATATCTTACAGAATACTATAGCAGGTTCAACCATTTCATATTGTTCAGTGTTTGTTTTTCTTTGCTGTTGTTTCTTTTAAGACACTTAAGAAAAGTAAAATCGTTGACATAAAAGATCACTGACAACAAAACTTTACTGTGGGTTAATTAATAAAAATGAATCAGAAATACAAATGATGCTATTGTCTCCTTGTGATATTTCTTTGTCTATGAATACATTTTTTTTTTTTGCCTCTTGTGGTTTATACGATATGAGCACATAGTGTAGCACTGCTGCTGACATTCATTAATAACACCATGATAACACCTGCATTTATAACATGTTATTTCACATGTAATATAAACTAATGGTCACAAGTTGTTAGTTACCTACAGTTGCATAATACTTTATAATGCATGAGCACATTATTTCATAATATCATGTTACATAATGTTACATTCTAAGAATGCATTATGAATTCTAAGATCTGAATATTTTAGACACTAACATGTTGCACTATAACACAGACTATGACTATATACACTGATCAGCCATAACATTAAAACCACCTGCTTAATATTGAGTAGGTCCCCCTTGTGCTGCCATAACAGCTCTGAACCATTGAGGCATGGACTCCACGAGACCTCTGAAGGTGTGCTGTGGTATCTGGCACCAAGACGTTAGCAGCAGATCCTTTAAGTCCTGTAAGTTGTGAGGTGGGGCCTCCATGTATTGGACTTCTTTTTCCAGCACATCCCACAGATGCTTGATCGGATTGAGACACCTGACATTCTGACACCTTTCTATCATAGCCAGCATTAACCTTTTCAGCAATTTGTGCTACAGTAGCTCTTCTGTGGGATCGGACCAGGCGAGCTAGCCTTAGCTCCCATCATGCGCATCAGTGAATCTTGAGCACCCATGACCCTGTCCACTGAATACCAGGAACACCCCACAAGACCTGCCGGTTTGGAGATGCACTGATCCAGTCGTCTAGCCATCACAATTTGGCCCTTGTCAAAGTCGCTCAGATCCTTACGCTTGCCCATTTTTCCTGCTTCCAACACAACAACTTCAAGAACTGACTGTTCACTTGCTGCCTAATATATCCCACCCCTTCACTCAAAAAAATTAATTGCTGCATTCACTTAAAAAAGCAGTGTCAACTGGTTCCACGCAACATTGAGTAGTTTCTACAAATAACAATTTAGTTGTATGAACAAAAGACATTCAAGTAAAGCTGACAATATTCATTTTTAGTAGAAACAACACAGTTAAGTTCATGTAGTTACATGAGTTTTTAAGTAATGTGAACAAGGGTGGATTGAGTGAAACTAACAACAGTGAAAGTTCATTTTTTTGAGTGTTGACAGGTGTTATTGTAACGAGATAATCAATGTTATTCACTTCACCTGTCAGTGGTTTTACTGTTATGGCTGATCGGTGTATAGTATATAGACTATACTATAGTACCTGTACTAATAATAGTATTTATATAATCCAATATAACAAACATTCTTTCATACTACTACTATGTGTTTCTTAGGGTTATATGTGGAAATGTGTGTAAACAGATATAACCTGTTGTAACCTAATATCATGCAGTCATATATTGATGCCTTGTAAACTATAATACATTAGAACCTATGAACATCTGGCACAGAAATACATTACTCATCAGCCCCAGCACATCACAGGACCATGTCACATGCCTAACTATTCACTCTCACCTGATTCTCGTTATGCCTTGTTAGCACCACTATTTAAGTTCCAGTTTTTCAGTGTCTCATTGTCAAGCTTTTGTTGTTGTTGTTTGTTTTCGTGTGTGCTATAGTATCGCTTATAGTCTTTCTGCTTCTTCCCTCATATTCATAGTTCATGTTGATGGTTCTTGTTTTCACTGTTTGTTTTTTTTTTGGCTTGTACTTTCCACAATAAATAACCTGCACTTGCATCTGCCTATTCCTGCCGCCTGACGGAAAGCTTGACCAACCCATGGATGCAGCAGTTTTTTTTGAGTTCCATCAGGGACTCCTGGATAGGAACTGCCTGATGTTGGAACTACAGGGGAGAAAGGTATGGATCAATGCCATGCTGGAATGGCTCGAGGCCATGTGCTTTCTGTAAAAATATTTGGAGGAGGGGGCTCCCAACCAGGCTGTGACTGAACAGGAGGACGCCGCTCCCCTCTCTGGCTTCACAGAGGAAATCAGTCCCCCCTCTGGCTTCGCTGTGGACATCGCTCCTCCTACCTGCTTCGCGGTGGCCATCGTGCCACTCTTGGTCTCCGCCTTGGACGTAGCGCCACCCCTTAGCTATGCCGAGGATGTCGCTCCGCCTCTCTGTTCGGCGGAGGATGTCATGTCTCCTGCCTGTTCCATTAAGGGTATCGCTACCTATGGACCTTGTCAGCCTAAGGGCCCCCATCAGCAGAGGGACATTTCACCTGGTTGTCCACCTGCTTTCACTGTTTTGTTTGTTTTGCTTGTACTTTTCACAATAAATTACCTGCATCAATGCATCCCTGCTGCCTGACACAGGCATTATAAGGCACTACATAAGGCACTAATACAGGATTCAAATGAAGTGTTTAAAGTAATTCAATAACATTCCCAGCCAGGGAACCAACCCCAAGACAGTGCACTCCCAGTGCCAGTCCCAAGCCCGGATAAAATTGGGGAGGGTTGCGTCAGGAAAGGTATCTGGCATAAAAACTTTGCCAAATCAAAAATATGCGTACCACCAGCCAAAAGAAGAACAACAAAGTAATTCATTAAAGTAATAAAAGTTTGTAATTGAAATGAATTCCATTTTCAAATAAATATGTCAGCAGATGAGGCTGTTATGGTGGGAATATGTTTGGATTTTCATGGCAGGTTTCTGCTGCCTACACACACACACACACACAGACTAATAGATTGATTTGTGGGGAAAAATAGCTTTTCCCCTCTGTGCAGTCATGTGAACCCCTGGGTGTCCCTGTGCGTAGTGGTGGAAGGACATTTATTACTGTAACATAATCTATTTCCATTTGACAGCCACAGCCTGGAACTGAACACCTAACTGGAAGCACCAGCAAAAACACACTGGGAAAAAAAAAGTGTTTCCACTACTCTCAGGTGTGAAAGTTGTGGTGTGGATAAAAAAGAAGGTGTGACAAGAACTTATGCTTTTGTGTGTTTTGGTTATAAAATATTACATAAAATGCTTTTATGTAATATTTTAAGTTTAAGTGCTGTGGCAAGACATTTCATGGGTACGCATCCATGTAAAGTCACCGGGGTATTGCTTAGCCTTACTTGAAGAATCAAAAGCTAAAATAGCAGGCTAATATCTTTTGCAAAACATTATTTAGTTGTATTACTATGCTAATTATTTAAACTATTTATATGGCAAAGTTGGCCTTTCCATCACTTTGGTACATGTCACTTTTGTGGCTCATCTCTGTATTTCTTTGCGAATTCCCATCTGGCCTTTTGATTCTTACTGCTGATGAATGGCTTGCATCTTGTGTATCCTCTATATTTCTGCTCTCGAAGTGTTTTTTGAATGGTGGATTGTGATACCTTCACCCCTGCCTTGTGGAGGTTGTTGGTGATGTCACTGACTACTGTTTTTAGGTTTTTCTTCACACCTCTCACAATGTTTCTGTCATCAGCTCCTGTTGTTTTCCACCAACCATCATCAGTCATTGAGCCAACCTGTTCAATATCTGGTTGTTAGTACACCTCTGGTTTCTTTCTTTTGATTGTGTAATGGTTCTGATTGATTGTCCCTTTTTTCTTAGTGTCAAAACAGCTTGCTTTTCTCTCATAGACAGCACTCTGGTCTTCATGTTGGTTTATTCTTTTTAACAACAAATGCAGTCGTCACAGGTGAAACCCAGGGCTCAAACCAAGAGTAGACATTCAGAGCTATTAATTGTTTAAACAATCAATCTATCAGGGAACACCTGGGCAACAAGACACACCTGTCAGTCACATGTTCCAATATTTTTAATCACTTGAAAAATGGGTGGGTTCAAACAAATGGTGCCAAGTTCTAAGTTGTTTAACACATCTAGATGTAAATATCAAATCTAGCCATGGGGGTCACAGTTCAGTGACTTCTGTGCCGGTCCCAAGCCCGGATAAATAGAGAGGGTTGCGTCAGGAAGGGCATCCGGCGTAAAACGTT
>CM075024.1:12955528-12966794 GCA_037576675.1 Pangasius sanitwongsei
TATATTGGTAGGAGAATGTTGGACATGGAGCTGCCAGGCAGGAAGCGAAGAGGAAGGCCAAAGAGGAGGTATATGGACGTAATAAATGAGGATATGAAGCTAGTGGGTGGATGCAGAAGATAGGGATAGGTGGAGAGTGATGATTCGCTGTGGCGACCCCTGAAGGGAAAGCCGAAAGAAGAAGATGTAAATATCAGGAAATGAAAGCTAAAATTCTGATCTATCATCTCATATTCATATTTTAATCTCAAACCCAAACTTCAGTTTATAGCAAAAATAAAATAATTGGCCTTGCTATTCCAATACTTTTCAATATACTGTATACAAAAAAGATGTTCACTGTAACTGGACAACTGGAGATTGGACAAATATCATCTAGTAATTTATCTTCTTAAGTTGTCTAATTTTGTGAACTTGTGCCCACTCTAGTCTCAGATTCCTGTTCTTGGATGACAGGAGTGCATCCTGATGTGGTCTTCTGCTATTGTAACCCATCCACTTCAAGGTTATGCATTCTGAGTTGCTTTTCTGCTCACCATGGTTGTAAAGAGTGTTTACTTAATTTATTGTGGCCTACCTGTCAGCTCAAACCAGTCTGGCTACCCAAAAAAAAAAAAATTGCTGCTCACTGGATGGTTTTTGTTTTTCACACCATACTGTGTAAATTCTAGAGTCTGTTGTACAAATGACTGGACAGCTGATTCCCCAATCAGCCAATAAGGTGGCAGCAGTGCAATGCATAAAATCATAGAGACAGCTGAAGATAGTATGTTTTTTCCAATCTTCTTTAGTTGCTGCAGGGGTGCATGCTGGATCGGAAAAAAGAAACTGACCTAACATACTCTGTAGCGCAATAGCATAGTATAGCACACACTTTCACACACCCATGTTAAGTTCTTAAAGAATGTGTTAATAAGCTGATGTATTAAATCAGGTGTATTTGTGCAGAAAACCCTAAAATATGCAGTACAGGACAAGAAAAGGAACACAGCTGTAAATTTAGAAACATGAACCAGTTTCCAAAACCCACAGCATGAACACCTCACTTCACTCTGCTCATGACTACACTAGAAATGCAGAATGGGACGTGACCCGGCACAGCCTAACCAGCTCTGCAGTGGAAATAATGAAAAACATTACATTACAAGGCAAGAAGAGTGAGAGAGATGAAGAAAGAGAGGAATTTGCCATATCAAATGAAGTTCATGGGCTCTATGAAGATGAAATGTGTGATCAAAGGAGGGAAGGAGTGCAAAAATGGGACGAGGACTTGGGCATTGACATTCACAACCAGACCTCACACTTGCACTCCATCTCTCTTAAATATGAACATAGATTCTCAGTTACTATTGTAAACAGACTGTGGGAACAGGGAAAGAAAGAAAATCCCAGTTTCTCCTTGATAGATAATAAAACACAGGGATAGCTGATGATCCATATAAACAGATTAAAAACATAGGTATTAGTTGATATGGTGAAGTTTTCTTTTGTGAGAAGATGTATATTTAGCATTTTTGGAAGTAGTCTCCAGTATCAGAGCTGTGTCAGAAGTAAAGCTGTTCCTTTATATTTTCCACTGCAGGAAAGTCTTCAGGACAGAGGGATTTCCAGCTTCTTAGTAGCATGACAAGGTGCATTTTTTTTGTCTTATTAACTTCAAGACAGAGAAAAAAGAGAGACTCATGAGGGAATGAATGATTGAATGACATATTCCTGTGGTTCCATTGATTATTTTCCTATAACAGCATGCCACATCATGTCTTATTCCTTATACTGTATATATACATTTAAAATATATCATAACAACAGACAAAACCTAGTGTATCCAGACATTATATTATCATTTTGTGACCAAACCCCAGTAATTTGGTTTGAAAAAGCCCTGTTTAACTAAAACTGCCGGTGTCTACATGACTGTATAAAATGAACTCTGCCAATAGTTATGAATATTGGAATTTTCATTTGTACCATTGGCAAAACGCTCACACCGATCCAGATATGGACCTGCTGTCCATTCAAAGATTTCTTGAATGTGAAGTGAATTCTCAAAGAGCACTGTAAGAAAATGCGAATTGTGTGTTATCATCAGTTTAAGTTCTGTTAAAATGAAAATAATAATGTGTTCACAATGGGCATCAACATTGAATGAAAGATTATGTAGTATTGATTAAAAATTTTCATTTTAAAAACATGACCTCTAGGGTAGAACATAACTGCCTTGCACACTCTATGTATTTGGATATACTGTATGTAGCACATGCCATTTATCATTCAGACACAGGGGGGGAAAAAAAAAAAAACATGAGCTGAATGTAACGTGGTAAAAGCAATGTTAGAAGTGAAAAAAATAAGTGACATTACTTGGCTTTTTGTCAAGTTAGCTACTGGTTTAGTAAATGATTAAAACGAATTAAGATGACAAAATCATTTAAAAAAAAATTGTAAACCATGCATATATGCCAAAATTTTAAAATATACATAATTTTTGGTTTCAGTTGCCTTCAGAAGAGCTGTCATCTTTAAAGCTGTCAGGTATGTTTAAATCTCATTCTGAGGCGATGTTTCAAATGTGTCACACCTGGTGGTTAAGCTTCCATGTACCCATAATCAACATACACCTCAATCCCAAGTCCTCAAGCAAGAGATTATCACCAGGCTCCATGGCGAAGTGAGTATAAACTGCATTTTGAATATTGGGATCATACATCTTTTCCACCTTCAAGTCTAACTGGAAGAGGAAATGTGATGGCTGATATGCTCCGTACCAGGTGGGGGCAGTAGTTTCTATATTTTCTATCTTTTTATGTGAAATGGGTAATGTTGCTACCTCAAAGCTCCAGGGTCCTTGGTTCAATCCTAAGATCGGGTTACTGTCTATTTGGAGTTTTGCATGTCCATGTTGGTTT
Organism: Pangasius sanitwongsei; assembly: GCA_037576675.1. Classification (NCBI taxonomy): domain Eukaryota; kingdom Metazoa; phylum Chordata; class Actinopteri; order Siluriformes; family Pangasiidae; genus Pangasius; species Pangasius sanitwongsei. Next base: position 12,958,435 of record CM075024.1, read on the forward strand.
CCTCCAGTTCTCTGGTTTCCTCCCACCTCCCAAAACATGCCAGTAGGAGGACTGGCTACACTAAATTGCTCCCAGCATCCAGTGTTCCAGGGATAGGCTCTGGATCTGCCATGACCCTGACCAGGATAAAGGGGTTATCGAAGATGAATGACTAAATGAATGAATGTAAATGCTCATAACGTGAACACATCATTTTCATTTTTAAAATAGACTGTAGCTAGCATGAGCAGAAGGTGGAAAATGAGAGATACTGTATATGTGACTCTTGACAGCATTTGTTTCTCTTCTCCTGCACTGATTTGCCCGGCTGACCAGTCAATCAGAGTGCTCTCCTCTGACTCTGATTCGAAATGCTCAATCAGCCGACTGGGTGCTGATAAGGGCTGGCCCAAAACTACAGGCGACTATCGGCTTGGGGTGTTACCGCGTCACTCTGGGGTCCCAACCTGATTTTCACTTCCATCATATGTAGTTCTCAGTTTCTTTTTTTATAGAGAAGAGAGAAGAAAGGATGATTGGTTGGAGGGGGTGTTAGTATCTGATTGGGATCTATGTCTAGGTTCCCCTCCTCACCTCTGTCTCATGGATGCCTTCAGCATTTGCACACTTTGCAATGCGTGATCAGGAATGATTGTCAGTCAAAACAGAGCCATCTGTCAGACCTGAAATTACAATATGTCAACATGAACAGTAGCTGAGTCAACAAGGTACATGCATACTAGATGTGGGATGAGACTCTGCCTCCATCCTTCATTCTTTACAGCATCCCTCACACCATCTCCACTCCCTTCCCACCACCATCATCATCCAGTTGGTATAAATAAATGTAATCTACTGTAAATCAGCTAGATGCATTTGGGGGGTATCTGTTGTAATTGTCTACACTGGAGCTTTATTCAGTATTAATTTATCTTCTATTCAGTTTATTAGTCTTCTTTGTAGTCATCTGTTTTTAAATGGAATCATAAGGACAATCAGATTCTCACTGTGGCCACGAGGACTTCCAGTTTTCCTGAACATATTATGTGAGGAATAATATACTTTGTGTTATGTGTGACCCATCAACAATACATGTTTAGAGGTAATGCTAAAACAAACTGATAACTAAAAACAATGGTGCTGATATAATACTACTACTACTACTACTACTAATAAACTGATTCATAAATAGTTTTGCACAATCAATAAATCCGTAATTAATAAACTGTAATAAATAATAATAAATAAATAAAAATTTTCAGGCTTTCCTAGACAACAATATCAGCATTCCTATATCCCAAAACCTGCATCATAATAGGGTACACAACCACCATGCACCACAGAATAGTAAATATTCAATATGGTTTATGATTTTTTTTTTTTTTTTTTACTTCAAACCCAATGGTATGTGTATATATCTTTTACTCTCTATGCATGTTTCTTGTAGGAATATCGACCATTTTGGAAGGCCTTCCATATTTTACTCTCAGCAATAATCAAAATGGCAGGAAGTCAATGGAACTGTGACCTTCAGGTCAAGTGAGCTTGGCTACTGCACTGATTTATAATGTGGCATTTGGCATCATTTACCCCACGAAGGTATTTCCCATGGGGCTTTTTTTCATTTAGTAAATGTTCGTGTTTCTTTACACATCTGTCAGGATGGCTCCACATTTACTCAACAATGTGAAACTCTGCTCTTTGCTTTATGAACACATTTTCTGATGCAATTTGACCTATGACCTATTTGATGCCTTTGGAAATTGCCTATGACATGAAATGTCACTGATCTGATGTGCATTTTATGGACCTGTTTTTTTTCCAACAATAGGGTTCCATTCCCTGTTATCATACCCTGTTACCATATACAGCTTTTCCACTCAGACATATGCAAACCAACACAGGCTACATTCCAAACTACATTATCAATAGATTTTCATCCTGTTCTATCATGATAATCATGTTAAAAGAATACAGGACCTGTGGTGTAAGTTAGCTGGCTAAGCATTTATATTGCATATTTACTGTAAGAAATAGCATGAACAAAAAAAAAAAAAAAACAGCACAGCACAGTCATGTTCAGCATACGAAATGCACGAGAACTCATTTTTTCTTGATAGTCAGGATTTTTAAAAGTTTAATTATTTATAGTTTTTAATTTTTTTCATACCTTTTCATATTTAAAAAAAAAAAAACTTGCATTACTGCATGTGGATGAGAAGCCTCAGTTAATATCTACAATATCAATAGGCTTTGATTTTTAGACCTCCATTTTGCGCTGACATTAAAATTAATGACTATAATTCTATTATTGGGTGAAACAGCTTTGGGGTAAACAGACGCCGTAAAGGAAGATTGACTTTTTGTTACAAAGAAATCAGCCTTTGAATATAAATGCCTTTTTAATCACATAAGCAATTCCTCAGCTTTATATGCATGAATATTTCTCAGCTTTCATGAAGCATATAGTCTCGCAGCACTGCACATGCTATCTTTGTAATGCCAGTTGCTCTCAGCATACGTAATTATAATACTTTTATTTATGTACCATCATTTCAAACTTTATTTTTCTCACAGATAAAATGTGGGATGTAAAATGGCAGTAACGATGGTAATTAACTCCTCTTTTGGTTGTTATCAATGTGGTAATGCTAATACTGCCTATAACCTTGTCAAGGCACCATGGATGTTAATAATGAGTTCACTTACTAAAAACTGAGAATATTAGTTACTAAAAACTAAGCATGAATGTTGCTAGTTAGCTTGCTTTACTAAAAACTGAGGAGGTGTGTTAGCTAACAGCATGAATGTTGCTAGTTAGCTTAGTTTAGCAAACACTGAGGAGGTGTGTTAGCTAACAGCTAACACTGAGGAGGTGAAAGTTGCTAGTTAGTTTAATTTAGTTTATTGGAGACAGTGGCCAAGCAAGGTCTCATATGCACACTTCTTGTTAACATTCTGAACATTAGCTCTGCTTGTTAATGCATGACTTTTTGCTATTTTATGCTATATAAGTGACTTGGTCTATCTATTCTCATAGCTATCGTTTATTTATTTATCCATAATAACACAAGACGGTAAATTCACTGCTTCATTAAGAAACACTGATTGATGTTACTTTGTCAAGTAATCTTTGAGCTCATTTTGCAATTATGGTTTTGGTGTTGGGTTTTAAAATAGTCTTTAGCATTTAGAAAGGGCAGATTTTGTGTTTGGCAGTGTATATTCAGCCGACAGACGGCACTGTTAAAGGAAATGTTATTATACCGTTAGACAGTCTTGCTATATTAAAGCCTTTGAACAAACTAAATGGTCAGAAAGCATGCAAATAAATCTCCAGATATGACACTGTAACGCCTGTCTGTTGGACATATTCTCTCAAACCAATCATATACACTCACTGGCCACTTTAATAGGAACACCTGTATATCTGTTCAGCCAATCTTATGGCAGCAATGTAATGCATTAAATCATGCAGCACCACAGACTTAATGAAACTGGACAGTTGAAGAGTGGAAAAAATCGTCTGGTCTTTTTCCAGTCTTCAACTGTCCAGTTTTAATTACCCTATGCCCACTGTAGCCTCAAATTCCTGTTTTTGGCTGACAAGATTAGCATCTAACAATCTTCTGCTGTTGTAGCCCATCTGCTTCAGGCTTTGACATGTTGTGCATTCTGAGATGCGTTTCTGCTCACCACAGTTGTAAAGAGTGGTTATTTGACGTATTGTTGCCATAGTACGCCTGCATATCTAGTTGCCTTCCGCATCATGCTGTGCAAACTCTGTAGACTGTTGTGTGTGAAAACCCCAGGAGATCAGCAAATTCTGAAATACTCATCGAGCCATCCATTCTCTCTACTGCTTATCCAACACAGGGTCGCGGGGGACCCTGGAGCCTCTCCCAAGGAACTCGGGGGAACAAGGCAGGGGACACCCTGGATGGGGTGCCGACCCATCGCAGGGCACAATCTCGCACAACTTAACACACCTAATCACGAACTATGGACAATTTGGAAATGCCAATCAGCCTACAACTCATGTCTTTGGACGGGGAAGGGGGGGGGGACTGGAGCACCCAAAGGAAACCCCCAAAGCACGAGGAGAACAAGCAAGCTCTGCGCACACAGGGCTGGAGGCAGGATTCGAATCCCCAACCCCAGAGATGCGAGGCAAACGTGTTAACCACTAAGCCACTGTGCACTCCCGAAATACTCAAGCCAGCCAATCTGGTACCAACAACCATGCCACAGTCAGAGTCACTGAGATCACATTTTCCCACCATTCTGATGTTTGATGTGAACATTAACTGAAGCTTTCGATCTGTATATGATTTTATGCATTACACTACTACCACATGATTGGCTGAGTGGAAAATTGCATGAATGAGCATGAGTGTATAGTCTTCCTAACAAAGTGGTCAGTGGGTGTATCTTCAAATACAGTGGACAAACCCTGACTAATTTCTGAAGTAACTAGGTGGAGATAGGGGTTCTCTGCACTCTCTGACACTGTGTTTAGTAGTTTGTTGGTGTATTCGCACACCTCAGAAAAACAGAATTGCAGAAAATCACTTCATATTCGTCAACCGGCTTTATCAGTCCTAAGTAATAACTAAAAGCAGTGAATCAGAAAATAGGCTGTGCTATCTGATTTAGAGACTCGTCAAGCTATGAAATGGGGAAAAAAAGGCAAAAGCAAGCTCCAAAACATTTTAATTACCTCGTGGTAATATCCCAATAGAGTGCCAATCCCTCTTCACTAATACGCAGAAGTGGTGTAATGAAAACGATCTCCTGTAATATTGATCCTTGGTCTGACTGACAGACAGGAGGAGAATGGGGCTGATTAAGAGCTGCGTCTAAATTTAGGCACCTTCTTATGAACAGCTGCCTGAGTGAGATGTAAAGGCTGTCGATGCTAACTGATATTTGTACATTTCCGGCTGGTCTCAGGGGAAATATTACCCAAGGCCAGATGTCCAGCAACTCTCTTGCTGAAATATATTACCCATATCAGACCATCAGTCCAAACCATAGCTGTAAGTTTTACTTCATTTCAAAATAATTTGAATATTATATTTTTAAAACCATATCCACTGCCATCATTTAGTGTTAAAACTGGTAATATATGTGGTGTATCATGGGTAATACAAACCAAAATAACAGCACTCAAATACAGAATAATGACTCTGGAGACGCTCTAGTAAAGGCAGAAATTACATGTAATTGAACACTGAACCTATCATTTTTTTCCACAGCTGTGTGTGTACCTGTGAGTGACATGTTGAAGGAGTGATAAAGCGTTAGCGCTTAACAGTAGCAGACTGAAGGGAGGGTTTGTAATCCCAATCCAGCTGGATCTGGCACTGATTTATTGAAGTAATTCATTAGTTTGATCAACCAATTTAGCACTGAAATCATGTGCAAGCGAGTGAAAAGAAAACAATTCCTGTGGGAAATATAGTGCATGTCGTTAGCACTCTGCTCTGTATTGCTTCGTAGGGCTCAAAGGATGAGTCAAACACTAAAAATATTTTATTAAATTGTTTATCAAAAATTAATATCTTCCCCTTAGGCGATTGTTATTATTCAGTAAAACTGAGACAGTATTTAAAAAATTACATTTTTAGCTGTGAGAAAAATTTAGCTGTAACAAGCCAAACATAGCTAGCATAGATAAATGGCATTCTAAAGGTTAGTTAGCTAGCTAGTGTTTCCATCCAAAAACTGGTGTCAGACAGATTGTTCGGTTAAGACTAACCTTTAGTATGCTTATCCACACTAGCTCTAGCTTATCATGTAGACAAAGTTAGTAATTTAACTAGCCCAGCTAAACCTGAGAACTGTAGCATTTAGCCTCAGTTTTTCTTTCCATCATGCTGTCATCTGTTTGCTGAAGTAAGGTATTTGTTTTTTTATCTTTTGTTCAAATTTGTATTGAAGGCTGTACTGTCGGCTTCTACTTGAAAATCTTCCTGATCCCATAAACCGACTGGTGGTGGATGAGTAATATTATTTGACAATTGTATTAGTGTTTGCTAACTGACTCATCATTCATAACTCATCCACATGCAGTTATGAATAAAAACTCAGTCGGATCCAGATTTAAGCTGCACAGCGATTCCATCCTGCAGTAATTCAAGCTGACAAGTGTGTGTGTGTGTGTGTGTGTGTGTGTGTGTGTGTGTTGGATGGCTCTTCTGAGTGTGTGTGCATGAGAGTGAGATTGGCCTGTATGCTGAGAGGGTCAGTGTAATTTCAGAAGGCAGAGAAAGATGCATTTCTGCTGTCCTCTTTCGTAAGTAAATACTGCACGCTTCAGGAGCTTGAAGACGGGCTTTAAGACACAATACACAAACACTTAGACAATCCCATTTACTACAGCAAAGACAGACAGTTCTGCATAATACAATTCTACACAGCTTTTCTTAACAGAATCTAAATAGCACGATTAAACATATTGTCTTTTGGCCTGATTTGATCTGAATGCAGAGGCCAGGGATTCATAGCAAATATTTGCATTTAAGGCTTTATGACATTTATGACATTTATCTCTTTGTGATGTAAACATGAAAATTTCAAACTTGGCATTATATGTTTAGTCACAGGTGACTTACAGACTTACTTAAAAAAAAACAAAAGTTCTAGATTCAAAGGTACATCGGTTTCACGTGCATTGCATTAATAATTTGTTTTTGTTCAGCTAACATGGTTTGATCATGTATATTCAAACCCCTGGAATAAAATCAAACACTGCACACTCACCTGAGCTTAGAATTGAACCAAGGACCCTGGTTTTGTTACACAGTGACATTACCTACTGTACAGATTTTATAACATCCAGTAGTGTGTAGTAGTGGATCACACAGTACTACTGTGTGAATTGATCACACTCACTCTACATAATTCTTGTGTGAATTGATCACACTCACTCTACATTAATTTTTAACTGTGCACCTTTCTCACACATATAGCATCTTTCTCACATTCAGGCCTCCTTGAGGGTGATATGAATATATGTAAAAGAAATGAAATAATCTAATGTAATAATCAGTGTATGCAGAACATATGCAGGCATGAGTGTATGAAAGAATGCATTAACATTGCATTGGGTGAAAAATCTTTTCATTTTCCTAAGTCTGCAGATGTCTGAAAGCTAAGCTGAATGCCAGACGGATGTTTTCAATCAGGATGTTTTTTAATAAAGGATGATTAAATGCTTGGTGCGAGGCGATTTAAACTGCTTTGGAACAGCAAGATGTTGACAGAGAGGAGATCGAAATTTTTCCCATTATGTAAGCCTGTGCTTGTTCATCATAGTCCAGCTGATGAGTGTGTGGAGTTAAAAGCACATGCTTATCTAATCCTTTCACTGACAAGCTGAGGATTTCCTGAAAAAATAAACTCATAATTGCTTGTCGCTTGTAATGACAATATCAGAAACCAAGAATAGAAGGAACAGTTGAGCAAAAAATTAAATGTACACATTGTCCTTTTACCTAGAATTCACACTGGAAGCACAGTATTTGAAAAAAAGTATTTGAATACAAATTTCACAATGTCACATGAAATTTCTTTTTTATGGTGTATTAATTAAATGTACAATTTTATCTGTTTGTTTCTTTGTTGGGGACATTACCTAAATAGATACATTGGGCATGTACTAAGCAGGGTAATATAATATAATATAATATAATATAATATAATATAATATAATATATACAATGGACTGATACAATGGACTGGACGTAAAGCCCCCAAAAACCAAAGAACAGGAAGAACATTCATTGCTAAGTCTTGCTTGTTCTCAAGCCTTCATTACGAAGACTAGTTTGTGCATAGCAATCTGCCAGTTATAACAGAACCGTCGTAAACTCTTGTTAATATGGAATGGAAAGAGGTCAATCAGCCAAGATATGTCTAAGGTCTAGAGTTTTGCTAATGAGGTTACTGTAGCTAACAAGTAAGGAAATAATATAGCCATTAGGTTAACGTTGTAAATGATCAGACACTCACCACAAAAATAATTAGATGAGATGTTCTGTTTCTGAAATAGACTCAAGCATGGCATTGTTGTCTATAAAAAAGGAAAAAAGGACATTGCTGGGTTAAAAACAACAGCAGCAGCCATCTTGAAGTTGAAATCGTCGTGGCCTAACAGTAAGAGAGTCGGACTTGTAACCCAAAGGTGAACCTGAAGGTCATGGGTTCGAGTCTCAGGCCGGCAGGGATTGTAGCATTGACCCTTGAGCAAGGCACCGAACCCCCAACTGCTCCCCGGGCGCCGCAGCACCACTGCTCTGGGTGTGTGTGTGCACTTGGATGGGTTAAATGCAGAGCACAAATTCCGAGTATGGGTCACCATACCTGGCCACAAGTCA
>CM075024.1:12966894-12985788 GCA_037576675.1 Pangasius sanitwongsei
TAGTATATATATGTATGTATACTTATTCTAATATATATATATATATATATATATATATATATATATATATATATATATATATATATATATATATATATATGTTTTTAATACAGTGCCATTTACTACATTCATTAAACAATTGATATACATTGTACGTATGATTCATTATATTTTTGTAGAGTCATTATATTTTTTAAGCATTTTAGCTACATTATCCTTATGGCTCCACTGCAAAACAAACACCAAACAAGTCTAGGCTGTTCTACTGCATTCATAATAATGTGGAACACTGTGTACATTTTTATCTTGGCCAAGCTATTCCGTTAATGGAATATGAAAATCTAGACTGGTTGACTTGAATCTAAAATCATGCTTTTCCCCCCTCTCCCGCAACTCCTAATATGTCATACAAAAGAGCTGTGCCCTCTTCTGTAAAGCACTTTAGCTTGAGGTTGGTTGAGTATGGGATTTCTCTCTCTCACTCACACACAAACACACACACACACACACACACACACACTTTGATGAGAACTCTTCCACTTCTCCATCAACAGAGACAGTTTTTGGGCCAAAAACCAAATAAGTGGATTTTTATAGCTACATTAAAGTGATGACACCAGTCCCTCAGCTGAGATCAGGCCAAAAGGGAAATATGACTAAAAAAATAAGTGACATTCATAAAATAGCTGGTACAGCACATTTTCAGACCTGTCAGGCACACAAATCTATATGGATATCAAACATACAGAAATATAGAAATGTTTGGTTGAGGATGACTGGTAGCCATAAAGGATCGGTTAATTGTCATGGTTAATTATTATACAGTATTTACATTAATTCTTTTGGCAAGTGTTTTTGTTTAACAACTGTGAATGTGTGTGTGAATGGTGCCCTGTGATGGATTTGAGGTGCCCAGTGTTCCTGCAATGGACTCTGGATCCACCATGACCCTGACCAGGATAAAGTTGTTGAAAGTGAGTGACTGACAGGTCATTGTAAGTTGATAAATATAGACAAATTTGGGGTGAAACAGATTAAGTGCAAAACTTAAGATGCAAATGATGGACACTAAAATGTATCTTTTTGTGGTCATTTTGCTAATTTGAAGGCCACCAGAAGTCAATATGTTCAATTTGGTTTAGCCCAGTTAGCATCAAGTGAAGAGATTTGCTATGGCTAACTGGTCTAAACTAAAATACAAATATTTAACCTTGTGCCCTCTTTAGTCACCTTTCATCTACTTCCATTGCAATGAAGATGTCTAAGCGAGGCAAGCACAACTCTATCAGTTTAACCTGCCTAACCTAAATGCCATAGAGTAAATAATTATTGATAGAGCGACTGTGTGACAGACCAGAATAAAGCACCAGACTTCATGTTAGAAGACTTGAAGCATCTTTATCCACTCACTGAATCCCTAATCAGACTTTTTAGGCACGTCTAATGTATCTGGTCAGGTTGACTGATGTGTTTTGCAGAATGCTGTAGCAGAGTCAGTCACAAATTGTTCATGTCAGGACTATTTAGTATTGTGGACAGAATGAATACTATCATGAAACGCCATATGCTGTGCAGCAGATGCCTGATTTGCATTGTAATATTGACAGGCATTAGACTCTTTACATGCTAACTAAGGGGTGTGTTTCCAAGGGGTGTGATCTCTATATTCAGTAGGAACAACATTGCTCTAGATGAAAGAAACGTGAAAAATGTTGTTTGATTTCTGACTTGACAGCTGTATTTTTGTCTGAAGTGTGTGATTTCGCTTCCTGTATCAGCTGGCTTAATGTTTGTATTTGTGATATAGAAATAAGATGACAGTATTGGGCTAAAACAAAAAATGATACATACAAATAGTTTTGGTGTATAAACTTCAGTACCTAGGACAGCATGTTAAATTGGAGGAAAAGGGAGCTGTAGCTTGCGTAAGTATTCACCCCTCTTGAAATTTTGCACATTTTGTAGTATTACAACCTGGAACTGAAATGGACTTAATTGGAATTATAATTCATGAAATTAAGCAAAATTGTCCATAAATTGACATAATACATTTTGCAAAATTATTTGCTTTAAGAAGTCACATAATTAGTTGAACAGAGATGACCTGTGTGCAATTAAAGTGTTATCTAGCCCAATATAAATACATCTTTTTGTAGAGAACATACCTAAACAAACAGCATCATGAAGACCAATGAGATAGCAAAAGAAGTCCAGGACAAATTCTGGAAAAGTTCCCATGGAGCACCATTAAATCCATTACTCAAACCATGACTCTGCCTAGAGGCCATCCCCCAAAATCAGTGACCAGGTAATCAAGGGTATGTCTCAACATAATGCTACCACCACCATGCTTTGAACATCCTGCACAGCACCAATAATAAAATGAACAAAATATGGTGCAAGCGTGACTCTGATTAGATGAGGCTGTCCACAAAAAGTCAGTGACTGGGTAACAATTAGTCAGATATTTTTTTTTTAAGTTTACATACCACTAGGCTAAAGACATTCAAACTCAATATTCACAATTCCTTCCTCATGATGACATCTATTTTCTGAAGGGCACCAGTCCCTTTTCCAGCAAAACACCCCCACAACATGATGCTACCACCTCTATGCTTCACATTTGGGATTGTGTTCTTCGATTAAAAGCCTCACTCTTTTTTCTCCATACATAGTGCTGATCGTTATGGCCAAACATGTCATTTTTTGTTTCATCTATCCAGCGAACACTCCTCCAAAAGCCTGGTGATCACCTGCAAACTTCATTCTGGCTTTTTTTTAATGCCGGTCTTAGAATACGGGCTTCTTCCTTGCAAGACAGCTTTTCAGGACATGGCAATGTAGGTCTGTCTTAATGGTGGATATTTAGTACTGTACATACTTTGGTACCTGATGCTTCCAGCTCCTTCACCAGTTCCTTTTTTGTTGTCCAGGGGTTCAGTTGAACTTTTCTGACCAAAGTTTATTTGTACCACTTTCCTGAACAATACAGTTGGTGTGGTCCCAAGATTTTTATATTTGCATACTATTGTTTATACATATGCTCATGGTACTTTCAGTTGTTTGTTCTTATCATTACTATACTATTACATTTTCTGTTTAAAAAGACAGTCAACTTGGTGTACTTAAAGATTTGACCCACTGGAATTCTGATAAATTAAATTAAAGCTGAAATAAATCTCTCTAATGGATCGTTTTAAAATGACCTCTGATTTCAACAAAGTCAATGCACTATTTGACTTGCCAAAAGAAATGTATGAAATGTGTGGAGTTGTGAGAAGTAATTTAATATATAATTTCATGTTTATACTGTATAGCTCTCATTATAGAGGACAGAAAAGCACAGGTTGTAGCAAAATAAATGTGTGCAAACATGTTTAAACTTCTCACTTTAACAGCCCGAGAGTGTTTGTACGTCTGAGCTCACCGTCTGTCAAAACACACCAAGAGCGCTTTAGCAAAAAAAAAAAAAGAAAAAAAGAACGCACTTTATCCAAAACACAGTGCTGGAGTTCATATTGCAAATACATCCGCTTGAGAACACAATTACATGCTACAGTTACACGCCTCTGAGCCAAACATCAGCTCGTGTTTCCCTCTGAACACTGTGTCACCCCAGACAAGCCGATGTAATGGAGTGTGAGGACGTGCAGCCGTGTTAGCATTAAATAATGAAACATCGGAGGGGATTAAAGAGCTGCATTAGCCAGTCTTGTAAAACTTAATTTGAAAGTTATACACACACATACACAAACAAATCGTTTATGTCAACTAATTCTTATGCTTATGTGGTCATATAAGCTTTAATAAAAAGTTCTAATAACTTACATTTATAAGTTATATATGATTTAATACACTGCTATTAAATTCTAAAGCACTTATAATTTACATAGTTATTGGTTATATAAGTTTGAATACAATACACTTGTAATATGCACTTTAATAAGCAGTGTGTTACTGAAAACCCACAAAATGAAGACTTTGCTGTGGCGGAAACCTTAAAGAAAACAGAAAACTTCGCCATATCAGTATTTTTCTTTGTTAAATAACAAAATTTTTAATTGTTTCATTATTAGTCTTATATGATATGGATGCATCTGCCATACCAGTCCCGATAACAATAACATATTAGACTGAATGTATTGCTGTGAACCTGTGATTTGAATTACCGCTGGCACTACTGTCAGATCTGCTATTATAGAAAATTAATCAACACCTTCTGACTAATCAAAATTAAGAATTCAACAGTGGTGTTAGCACTTACATTCTATATATTTTCTAAATGTATTTGTAAAAGTATTTATAGAGAGAGGAAGGTTTGTGAAGTAAACCAAAAAGGAATATGAGAACAGCTTGCCAGATATTGAGGTACATCTTTGAACAATAATCTGGTGATACAAAATCTACAAACCTCGGAAAAGAATCTATGTCACAAATTCTGGCATGTGTGACGATAATTAGAGAACACAGGAGATTATATACCTAAAATTAAAAAATCCCAGACATTAGATAATCAAAAAAGGACCATAAAAACGTTCTCTGATTTGAACTGTCTGAATATCTCTCACTTCAATCTAACCTGTCTGTCTAATTATTTGGACTTATTTTTAGAAAAATACATGCAAGGCAGACAGCACATACTGCTGATGGAAGCACTTTCCATACTGCTTGAAGAATTGAATTCCAAAGACTAACAGATTCTCATAAAACAAACTGGGTCTCTCAAGATTAAGACAAACAACGTCTCTTTCTCTTGTTGGTGTGGATCATCTCTGTAGTTGTATTTTTGCAAGCCTGTATTGGCTACCCTAGCCTGTTTAAATGTTGTTAGAGCTAAAAAAGACAAATTTTGAAAAAGAAATTACCATGATACCAAGCACTCAGTCCCTTTCATCTCATTTTAGTTTGTTCCCATTAGTAATTAGTAACAAATGAACAGCTCGAGACCCTTTTGGTGGACATGGATGGACAAATCATAAATTCATTAGTTAGCTCTCCAGTGTTTCAGCTATGAGATGTGGTGGTCTGTCCTCGTATCGCATGATATTATTCAGCATTCTGGCTAGTATCCTGTCCCGGGCTTCAAATTTGCTTGTCCTGGGCTTGTGATTTTTCCTTCCCGTAAAGGAAAAGTTCAGTTGGCCTGCACTAAACAAGGTACATGCTGAATCTACCTAAATTAATGTTTATATTACGTCTTCAGGAGTAGCTGTTTGGTGTTAGGTAGCTGGCCAAGTTTGCTAATAAGATAACTAACATTACGCCAACATTTGGCTAACTATAAACACTGGTTTGCCTGCAAGCTAGATTATTTTAGGCATATTACTCTAATGACATCATATACAGTAATCAACTTTGTGACTGGCTTATCTAATTTAACTTAGGAACTATATAGGTGTATCATGCCATTTGTTTTTACCCATTAACACCAAACGTTTCTCATATTGGTAGTAGCTTATTATGTGATGAGGTCACATGGTCACCACCCAGATATCAAATCAAGAAATCTGATCAAAATTAATTAAATAATAATAAAGCATGAAAAAAATAAGCAGTTCACAGTTCACAATGCAATTAAAGGGAGCCCAAGTCCAAGACAGCAAAATTAGCTGTGGTCTGTGGGTGGGAGGGATGATATATTCTCTCCCCTGTCAATTACAGCAGTACTAGCCAATTGTGGGCATCTGTGAGCTCATGTATGTGGAAGAGGGTGGATAGTTCTTTCCTCTGAGTGTGTTATGCTGTCCGCTGGCGCAGCATGAGCAGCAGTTTGAACGGATGTGGCTGGCTGGCTTTAACGATCTTGGACAAAGCACCTTCACCTTCCCCTGCTGGTGGCTGTAATATGATAATGTAATATGTAATGTAATATGTAATATGGGCAGAACTGGATGGTAGGAAGGAACTGGCCAAGACCCCCCTAGATACTCTCCAAAAAGAATTGTTAAATGTTCTATACATTTTTTATATGCCACATTTTAATTCAAATAGTATGGGGTGGCAATGCACCCAGTGCCTTCCCTATAAAAGGCAATATTAAAAGGAACTATTAATCTCAACTATTATAAATAACTAATTCAAAATTGCTCACTGCATCACAGGTTTCACTTTCAAACTCATTCTAATAAACATGTTCTTCTTTTATTTCCCTTTAAATTTTACTTCCCCTTAATCAGCATTCACCAGCTCCCATGCCAGCATCATCTTTTGGTCAGCACACTGTCCATAGCCTCATATTTTCTTTGTTTTATTATCACTTTCTGTCTTTCAGAGAACTCCATGTACTGTCCCTAACAAATAATTGAAGAGACAGGCCTTTCTTCATAGTGAAATCCTCTACAGCAGTCCTGTGAGGACAACTCTGCTGAACGCTCCTCACTGTGCCAAGACCTGTGAAACATCTACTTGAACCAATGAACTGATCGAATAGACTGAGAACTACAGAGAGAAGGAGTGAGGCTGAGAATGAGACAGAGAAACAAGGAGAGGGCTAGTGAGAGGTAGATAGAGAGAGAAATAATTTAAAAGGCTGAAAACCCTATACATCAGTCCCTGCAACGAAAGTGCTTCTGGAAAACTCCTCACTGCAAATTCCTATCTCGGTGAAAAAGAGAGAGAGAAAGTGAGAGAGAGAGAGACAGACAGAGATGGAGATGGAAAGAGAGAAGAAAAGACAGAATAAGATAAAGGGAGGGAAATGACTCTGCTACATGGGTGAACAACAAGCAGCACCACCTTCTAGAAAATATACTCACAAATGCACACCAGCCCACCTCACCCCCTTACCCTTACTCTTACTGTCATCATTAATGTGGTTTTTATTGTTGATATTATTACTGTTATTGCTGTCACTGGTATTAATGATACTTTTGTTTTTTTATTTATTTATTCATTTATATATATTAATTTATTTTATTTATTTATTCATGGTTTGTATTATTATTATTGTTGCTAGCATTGTTATTGCTATTATTGCCATTGATGCTGTTATTATTCTTGTTTTTTTTTAATCACTGTTATTGTTCTTTATCGTTGTAATTACTATTGTTATAATTGTCACCTTGCCACTTTTTTCTGTTATGACTGTTGTGGATTTAAGCAGGGGAAATATGGAAGGATATATACTACTCACTAAAACAACTGCTCAAAGCATGTGCTCTTGCTTTTAATATTTTTGATATTTGGATTTCTTTTGCTTGTTGTATGAATAAGGCATAAAACATGACAGGGAGTGCTGTTATGGGAAGATAATCAACAGCAGAGTGGTGAAGTTAAATGCCGCTACTATCCCAAAGTAAATTATTTTTCTATTCCAGCTACGTATAAGTTTGAGTCCTCTTACAACACAACTGGTACTTTTTAAAAACAAAATCTTTTTACAGTGACGTTTCATGTTGTGGAAATCCTGCAAAACAAGTAAGTTCGTGTTAGATGCTTTTGTTATAGCAGCTATAAACAGTCGTTCCCTAACCAACCTCTCTTTTTCTCCCTCTTTCATTTAATAAGTCAAATGTGACTTGTCCGAATGTGACTCCGAGTAACGTTTCAAAGTAGTAGTACGAAAAATCCATTTTTTAATATATATCATATAAATTTGTAAAATAAATGAATGAAATGGAAGAGGAGATTTTGAGTTTTTCTTGTGACCCCATTTGTAACCCCTTGTTTGGGAACCACTGGTCTAAATGCTGGATGCAGCTTTATTGCAATAATACATACTGTACATTTCCTTTGCGGAGGTTGGAGGATAGACTGCACTATCATGATTCTGCAGTATACTTGTGAATAGTTCTGATAAAAGGGAGTGACAGTGCAAAGTGTAATATGATTTATATTGTTTGTGTAGTATACTGCAAATAAAAATAAGCAACCTTATTATTAACATTTAATTATAAGCTTCAATCATAGGATGGACTGGGTGCCCTGAGTGGTGTGCACTGCCAAAATTGAAATGAAATCTACACCACTGAATATTATTATTACTGAACTGTTGTTATTATGAACGTTATTATTATCATCATCATCATTTTCTTTTTTCTTTTCCTGACGCTCTGGTAATATACACTTGGCAGACTAATAAAGCTATTTGGCAGTGAACTGAAATTGAATCGTGTGTGTGTGTGTGTGTGTGTGTGTGTGAGAGAGAGAGAGAGAGAGAGAGACAGAGACAGAGAGGGAGATAGTTAACCCAATGCCATCTCAGGACCACACACCATTAATGAAGACTCTCTCTCTCTCTCTCTCTCTCTCTCTCTCTCTCTCTCTCTCGCATGAATGATAGACAGCACAGTTATATAATTGCTGGTTTCATTAAAACTTATAGAGCCAATTATAACTTCCCAAAAGGCCTTAATTCGTCTTCATTAGCGAAGATGGAGGCTACAGTAATACGTAGCTGGTTGTCATATACTTATCATTCCTTAAATCTTTTCAAGGATTTGTAGTGAATCTTTCATAGTGCGCTTTTAATAACTCATTAAACTTTATTTTCTTTTATGCTAGGTGATGTGAAGTATGAAGTAAATCAAGAAAGGCTAGGGGAAGCTGCAATCAGCTGTAAGTTTAAGCTCCAGCTTTGTTGATCCAGGGACACCTGTCAATCGACTTAGATACTAGGAGTTACTATATTTAATGAGACAGTATGGACAATATTGTCTTCTTTTTCCTATTATTTCATTGGAGCTTTACATCCAGCACTGGCATCCTTTATACCCTCATTCAGTATCATTTAAAGCACTGATTTAATTCAAACCAGTGTGTGAGTCATGCACAGAGTCAGACACTGTTGAAAGCATTTGAGTCACGTTTCCTCAACCACTAAATCACTTCCGTTCTCAAACCCCTAACAGATCAATCTGTCTTTTGGATGTATAAAGGCCTCTATTACAGCCGTGTGGAGTGTGAGTGCTTAGCAGAGGAAGAATAACACACAAACACACGCACAACGACCTCTAAAGTCCAGTGGTGGTGAAGCAAAACTCAATCAAATATAATAAGAGCAAGAAAGAAAAGCAAAGTCACTCTCTCTTCCTGGGCTCCAAGGCAAAACTCTGACAAACAAAGACGACTGTGATACCAGCTAAATGCGCAATCAAATTAATTTTCAGTATAAAAAATATTTTGATACAACTGTTGAAACCACTGACTCATTTAATGTAACATTGTGTACATTTTGCAGTGAAGCTGATTGTGGACTGATAGGGTATCTTAGCTAATACATCAAAGGTATTGAAATGTGAATTTTCTGCACTTCAAATTTAGCTACATTTTACGTATTGTAACAGTGTTTTACCTAGCTAGCTAGCCAAGTTACTGACTTGCGAGCAGGGCTGCTGGAGCAACTGGGGGGTGGGGTGGGGGAGATTTGTCTGGCATTTGACCCGGGACTTTTCAAACTACTGGGGTGGTGACCCAGCACTTCAGGCAATAACAGACAGGTCTGACTCGGTGGAAAAACCAACTAAAACTTCCAGTTCAGCTGGGGAGTGGGACATTTCTCCTAAGAGGCTACCTGTGCATTTCAATATTTTAAGTGCCATATACACATATTCTGTATTCTGAATGGATTACAGGAACATTCCTCAAATGACATTCTTCAAATAAAGTAAGTAAAGCTTACTTTAGTGAAACAGTTACAACAGTGACAAACACCATAGTATTGTATATGGAAGCTCATTCAATTATTATTGGTGGTCATGGGTTTTAAAATATGCTGTCTCTTTAAATGTTTTGAGTAATGTAATTCAATATGTTTCTATAATTTCCCATAGAAGTGGAATGTAACCGAGTTAACCCGAGTGTTGTATAAGGAAGCAAACAGTGAGACATTGTGGGTTCTTTATTGTTTAATAAAATTAATTTAAAGAATATTTGCTTGATGTATATTCTACTTGCAGTATTTGCTGTGGCTCATGATATCTAGCTTATTAATAGCTCAAACTTTACCAAATATCATTAAAAGCATCCAATTTTGCCCCATCGATTTTGAAGTAGTTGCGCCAACCCTGCTTGTGACAGTTTACAAGAACAGTTTGACTGTGAGATACAAGTGATTTTATATTTCTATTAATTATATTTATATTAATAAAATTTTGATATTATTTCTTTAGTTTTTCATGGCTTTGAGACTTTGGCTAAGATTTAGCCTATGTTGTTTTATCTATTTTGTTAATTTTACAGAGTAGTGCTGCTAAAGTCATCTTACGTTAGGTAGCTGCTATCTAGTAAATGCTGGTTTAACATTTGCTATTGTCATATTTAGATGTTAGCTGGCTTTTGAAATAATAAGACAAATCTCAAAACTCAGACCCACTGCCAGGGCTACATACTGTGCATTTTATTGTTTTTATTTTATTTTTAACTTGGACTAACACCAGTATTAAGAGAAATTCTTCACGCTTTACTTAATGAACAAATATTTAAAAAACATCACAAAGCAAACAGCAGTGAGGTGAAACTGGTCGTGAGTAAACATTAATGAAGAACATTGTGCAAAGACATGTGCTTCTCATGTGCTTGTTGTCACTCATGAAAAGGCGCACTTCTAGTCAAAGCATGAAGTCAACGGTCCTTGAACAAATGTTGTTCAAACTGTTATTAAGAAGCTTTTATGGATTTAATCATTTGTTATTGAGTCTATTATGGTCACTGCTATTTCTGCATCCATTACTCTAGTGTTTTGGTCATTTCAAGAGATTGATTCAAGAGGAGAGGTACTGGAGAGGTACTGGAGTATTTGAGGGGGTTTGATCTATTGCTGGTGTAGCCCATCCACCTCAAGGTTTGATGTGTTGTGCATTCTGAGATATTTTTCTGCCCACCACGGTTGAAAAGAGTGGTTATTTCTGTTATTGTAGCCTTCCTGTCTTCCCAAACCAGTCTGGCCATTCTCCTCTGACCTCTGTCATCAACAAGGCTTTTCTGCCCACAGAACTGCCACTCACTGGAGGTTTTTTTTTTTTTTTTGAACCATTATGTGTAAACTCTAGAGATTGTTGTGTGTGAAAATCCCAGGAGATCAGCAGTTTCTGAAATACTCAAACCAACCCATCTGGCACCAACATTGAACAACCAAGGCCATGGATAAAATCACTGAGATCATCTTTTTTCCCATTCAGGTATTTGATGTGAATATTAACCGAAGCTTTTGACCTGTATCTGCATGATGTTACACTGTACATTGTGCTGCTGCCATGTCATTGGTTGATTGGATAATTGCATGAATATGCAGGTGTACAGGTATTCCTTATAAAACGGTTCGTGAGTATGTTACTGAAGAATCTAAAGGTTGTTGACAACATATAAAATGAACATAGTTTTTGGTGGTGGCATTTGGTCCTGTTTTAATTGTATTGGTCTGCCACATCTGCAACTGCCTACACTATGAATATGAATGAAATGACTTATTTTCCGTTAAGCCACCGTGCTAGTCATAAAATACTAGCCGTAACTCTCTTACTTTATATATTTTATGCTACGCACCTCTTGTTTCATCATGTCTCTGCTTTCAGAGGAGCTTTGAAGGTAAAGTATTAAAGACCTGGTACACACGTCAGTGATAAATCTGAAGTGCTAAGCCTTGGCAGAAATAGAAATGACACGTATAATGGCAGTTCAGTAGAAGGATGATGAATAATCCTTTTGTCCTGGGGCTCCTCTGCTTCCGCTCATTCATAATCACTCAGTAAATTAAAGCGCTCATAGAGGTTCCTTATGCAAACTCCCTAATTAACTTTGCAGTGCATATTTAATAATGATTATCACCCAAAAGACTTGTTCTAGCGAGTTTCCTCATTTCATATAGATAAGCACATGGCAGGCTTCATCAGGGAGTCTCGGTACAGGCGTCTGCTTTAACATTAAACAGTGCAGTTTCTCGAGGAAATGCCACCACTGATTATGAATAAAGGAGGGTTTTTAAAATACTTTTTTGAATGAATAATCCAGAAAAAGGCTCTGCTTGTCCATATCATGTCTCAGGACTAATCCCCAATGACTCACTTCTGAGCATAAAGGGTACTTTAGGGTACTTCATACAATAATTAATGTTGGAATTTGTTTGGAACTGTTGGAATTTGTTTGGAACTGTTTTTTTTTATTATTATGAAAGTGGAATGTTAAAACAGATAACTTTGGTATTCAATTTGTTGTAGTCTCAGATTCCTGTTCTTGGCAGACAGTAGTGGAACCCAATGTGATCATCTGCTGTCGTAGTCCATCTGCCTCAGGGTTCGATGTATTCTGAGATGCCTTTCTGCTCACCACACTTGTAAAGATTGGTTATTTGAGTTACTGTAGTATTCCTGTCAGTTTGAGCCAATCTGGCCATTCTCCTCTGACCTCTCTCATCAGCAAAGGCATTTATGAACTTCAGAACTGCTGGATGTTTTCTGTTTTTCGCACCACTCTGTGTGCCCTACCATAATTAATGATGAAATTTGATTAAACGTGGAATGTTAAAATAATTAACTTTGGCATATAATTTGCTGTAGTCTCGTGTTCCTGTTCTATAATGGTAGTCTACCATTTTGTCTGTACTATATTTTTGTCTTCTAATAGGTACTGTGATTTACACAGCAAAGTCAAAGCTATTTGTATTTTGGAAACTGTAACAATTTGTAATTTGTAAATTGTACTTTGCCCAATTTTTATGATCTCCAGCGAGAAGACAGACAGGATGTACTTTTAGTAAAACTGTGCTTTTCTTCCTACACTCACATGCTATTTGTACTGTGTGTGATTGTGTGTATTGTGTGGTTCTGTATTGTCTTATTTGTAGCTCCGTCATCATGATGGATGTTTCCTTCCACTTTGTACGAGTATGTGAATGGGATGATAATAAAGTGCTCTTTCACTCTAAACCCAGCTTTTCCCTAATCTCTGTCCCCTTATCTCTGGAGATCACAGTCTTTCTCTCTCTTATGCTAATCAAAGAGGAAAAATGGCAAAAACCCAATTATCTTCCTGACCTTAAATAATATCCGGGTATAACCTGCAGTTACTCATATCAACTGACACTGATCATAAATAATCCCCAATTTCTGTGCCCAGCACTGTAATTCACTTTAAATATATATCATATAATAGATATGGTGAAAATACAAAAAAAAAAGAAAAGAAAAAAAGTCATAAAATCATTTGAGCCGTACAATTTGAAAGCAACCTACCAATGGTATTTTATGTACTTTTTCTTGTATATGCTGCTATGCAATTGATCCAACATCTCCTTATTGTGGTCACATGATCGAAAGCATTACTGCTGCCTAAAGCAATAATGAAAGCTGAGTTTTATTGCTTGTAATGAACCGACACTAATCATCAAAATGTTTACAAGCACTTTGGTTCAGATAGATACTCATGGTTTCATTAGAAGCTCTTTTCCATCTGTATGTGTGTGTATGTATGAGTGCTTGTGTGTGATATATTAATTTTTAACTGATATATAAATATATATGTCATAATTCCTGACAATACATAACCATGGCAATAAGCAAAAATAACAGTTAAAGCGATGTAAATATTTACAGTTCACTAATGAAGTAAACAAATTATATATTCAGCACAAGACACAATGTTTCGTTTCTCACCTTTGAGACTCTGAAGCTGGAGGAGGTGAAACCGGTTGATACGTAAGGAATAAAACATTGATTTTTGAGTATAAAAACTGTTCATGGACATTCACTCATTGCGAAGTCTTGCCATTCCCTGTGTTTGGTTAAGTTCTGAGCCTTGTTTAAGATGATTGTCATATCGTGTTTAGAATGTGTCTTCACCTTTGCATGCCTTAATGTTTCGAATATTTGGATTGTGTTATTGCTATTTTTGCTGCAATTTGTTTAAAACCTCATGTCAATGGATCCTCTGCCTCTGAAACCTTCTTGTTCAGGCTGTTGTTTAAGCAATATTGCACAAGCAAGAGTGTGGTTATACTGAATATCGGCACTGAGTAGGCACAAGGCCCCAGGTAATCACAGCCGTGCCGATATTCGTATAAAAGCACGATTGCGAGTGCCATATTGATTTTATACAACAGTTTTACAAAAAAAGAAATTAATGTACAGTTGTGGTCATAAGTTTACCTATGCCTTGCAGAATCTGTAAAATGTAAATAATTTAAAAAAAATAAGAGGGATCATAAAAAATTAAGAGCCGGAGGATGTAAACTTTTGAATAAGATGATTGTTGTAAATTGTTATTATTTTGGTTAAAGATCTTTTTTTTTTCATTTAGTACTGCCCTTCAGAAGGTCATAATAATATAATAATAACAAAATAATAACAATTTACACCGATCATCCTGTTCAAAATTTTACACCCCACTGGCTCTTAATGTATCGTGTTGCCTTCTTGAGCATCGGGGAATGTTTGCACCTTTTTTAATAGTTATGTATGAGTGCCTCAGTTGTCCTTAGTGTGAAAAGATGGATTTCCATATCATATATCCACTGTTAGAAAGGGGTCAAATATGCAGAAGATGCTGGAAAGCCAAACAATGTGCAGGACCTGGAGGATTTTTCTGAAGAACAGTGGGCAGTTTAACTGCTTAGGACAAACAAGGGACTCATGACCAAATATAATAAAACTTAAAAACAGTCATTGATCATCCAGGGAACAACAGAAGAATCAAGTGTATGTAAACTTTTGAACTGGTTCATTTGTGTAAATTCAGTAATTATTGTGTGCTGTGGACGATATGCAAACATCTGTTATGTGAAATAGCTTATTCAGGGCAGTACTAAATAAAAACAAAATGCAATTTTTATGATCCCTCGCCTTAAGTATTTTGTTCCTCTTATAACACAACAATTTGCCAACAGTTACAAATTTTAATTATTAAAAAATGGCAAATTGTGTTCTTGATCCATTTAATGTTACATTCAATATTGTAGAACGTCCATGAAACAAGTTACTTTTATCACATATGTTATAGCATTCCCTCACTTTTTCCCTAGAGAAAGCTTAACTGTATCAATGACTATTTCTCTTTGTTAAATAACGGCACATTTTTAAATCTGTTTAAATCTGTGTAAGTTATTACTATAGAAACAATAACGTATTAGAAAAAGCACATTGATATAAACCTGTAATTTGCATCACAGCTGAATTACTATCAGATATGCTGTAGAAAATTAATCAACACCTTATGACCAATCAGAATTCAGAGTTCAACAGTGCTGTGGTATAATTAAAATCAGTAAATGTAACAGTTGTTAAAATTAAATTCATTCCATAGGTTTCTAACATCCTGTGAATATAGATGAGATATTTTCCCTTAAATTTTCTTATTTCATTCCTGCCCTAAATATATCGTCAGAGAAAGGATATAGTACGCATACACGCTTCCCTGCATGCTCATTTATATTCCAGTGTGCTCTTTCAACTTGAGTCTAATCTGTCTGGCATGGCGGCCACTGTGTTTCTCAGCATACGGTGAGCATATGCTGCCTGAAACCTCACACCATGGTTGAACTGGTGTGTGTGTGTGTTTGTGTGCATCCACATCTCTTCACAGATGTTAGGAATTTTAGATCTTAGCTCCATTTCTGACCTCATCCTACCCATCACAATATCTTCATATGAGATTTTGTACTTGCATTCAAGAGATCATGTATCTCTCTGTATGTGTCTATGTTTGTTGGATACCCTATTATAGACTTAGTTCCCCCTTTGCTGTTATAAAAAACCTGCATTCTTCTGGGAAGGCTTTCAACTAGATTTTGCAACGTGGCTGTGGTGATTTTTGCTCATGCAGCCACAAGAGCATTAGTGAGGTCAGGCACTGATGTCGGATGAAAAGGCCTGGGTAGCAGTCAGGGTTCCAGTTCATCCTAAAAAGTGTTCGGTGTGGTTGAGGTCAGGGCTCTGTGCAGGCCACTCGAGTTCTTCCAGTCCAACGTAGGCAAACCATGTTTTTAATGACCTTGCTTTGTGCACAGGGATATTGTCCTGCTGGAACAGGTTTGGGTCTCTTAGTTCCAGTGAAGGGAAATCGTAATGCTACAGCATACAAAGACATTTTATACAATTGTGCGCTTCCATCTTTGTGGCAACAGTTTGGAGAAGGTCCACATATGGATGTCAAAGTCAGTTGTTCACATACTTTTGGCCATATGGTGTATAAGGACACCTGCATCCATATAGTTTTTCTAATGGACTCAGTTCATTTGAGACTCCTACCAGCCATGTCCAGTTCGCCACACTGAAATAAAATTTTACTTAGCAATAAAGTTAATTCAATACTAAAAATTAAGACATGAAAGAATGCTGTTTGTTGTACAATTAAAGGTTTCTAGTAAACGTGAAGGACTTGCATATTAATCTATATAATTAACATGTAATCCTCAGTGTTGTCCAAAATTTATTATGTAATGAAACTGAGTTGATGTGTTTAGTTTAAACTTCTTTACTGACATACTGGTCTATTTTCAATTTGATTAACAGTTTAGAACATTATGCATAAGGTTGTACAACTACCTGCTGATAATGGCGCCAGTGTGATTTAGCCCTTGCTTTATCTCTGCCCAAAGACAGTGATGAAGCAATGCTTTAATTATTTAGTCTGCCCAGCTCTCTTACCTCCTCATCTGATCAAACAGATCAACTTCCAAAGCTTTCATGCTAATATTCCAAAAGTAAATTAATAGTATAAATGTATCATGTTACGATGTATTTAGCTGTTATGCAAGAAGTATTATAATCATGTATTAAAGTCCATAATAGATAGATTCATACTTTAGCTGTGTAAGAGATGACTAAGGCTGATAATGCAGTCACTGTGATTTTTACACCCAGTCAGTCTCTCACACACATTAGTTACTAAGCACATAACAATGATTCATTCCTATGAATGTAAAAGGAGCATGTGTTAAATATTAATTGGTATTAAGGCATTAAGACATGTTTCTGGCTTGCGGCAACGTTTTGTGAGTTTTAGACACTGTTAGCAGTGTTATGATTCTCTCCCTATGAGACACATATAAAGAGGCATCATTAGAGGTCTTTTTTCATGAAGAGTCATGACACTAAATAAACTTGCATTTCAACAAACTCCTGTTCAGCCAGCTCAAATGGCCTTCATCTGCACCCTGGATTACATCCTGACAACAGCCCTGATTCTAGTAAGTTCTCTTAGAGTCACACATTTTCAGTATTTTCCATGAACAAAAGTGCAACCCAAATAATTTGTTTTGTGCTTTTTCATTAGTGTTTGTTAGGATCGGTACATCATTCGCAAGGTGGAAATCGGCATCATCGGCATTTTCAGTTTACAAATTAGGACAACATACAAACACCAGAGTGATGGCCAACCCCACCTTACTCCTACCTCCATCTACCTCACAGTATATGATATTCTGGACAGTACTGTTTTCTAGAATATCAATACCATGTAGGCTAAGCCATGAAGATCAATGCTACAATACATATGCAAGGACATCAGGGTAAAGTAGTGCAAATGAAGTAGTGCAGTAGTACTTACAGGTGTCCAGTCCAGCCGTGGGAGTGTTAAGTGGGTGTTTTGAATTGATAGCGAGAAAGAGACCACTCCCATCGGGATAGAAATGTATCATCATAGGATAAAGGTGATTAATCAAAAGAACCTTGTATTGATTTGCAATGATTCTTCACTCCAAGGGAACAAGTGGATCCAAAACAATCAGCAAAAAGAAATGCTCCTCACACCAGAACATTGCCACCAGTGTGTTTTTGTCACACAATTTATCATGGCTGTATTTTGCATTACATCCGTTTATCCTTTTATCCTGCACCTGCCTGACTGTTATCACTTCCTGTATCTGTTTATCTCTACCGATTGCAGTTCACCAACACAGCAGGATGGTGTGACCTTCTTGAGCTACCTGACTAAGTGATAATTACTGAAGGACAGAAACAGATGTAGTGGAGGAGGTGTGCATGTGTGTGTGTGTGTGTGTGTGTGTGTGTTGTGTGTGTGTGCAAGAGAGAGAGAGAGAAAAAATCATGGATAGAAAGACAGAGAAACAAATTGAGAGAAATAAATGGGCAAAAAAAAGAGAAACGGTAAGGAAAAAATAGTAGAACCAGATTTGAAGTCCAGACACATAAACAGTTGCATTTGTTTGGCCATATAGGTAGACTTCATACTTGACTTTTTTGTGCTGATGAAAAAAGAAAAAAAAAAGGTTCAAGCACCACACCTGTAGTAATTACTGTATAGCAAACCCTGTTAGGACTAATTTCTGCCTTGAATGTCTGAGTATAGAGCCTAACAAGGTTGCTTAGCAAACTATTTAGAATAATGTTTTTTAATGTGTATAATACCTATTAGATTGATTTCTCAGCATTTAGCTCAACAGAGGAAGAAGTGTTTGTGGAAATGCTTGTACATCACATCCTCTTAAATGTCACTTGTTCCCTGATCTGTGACCTGATTGTTCACAGAAAAGAGTGACTTTCAGTGAAAGTTTTCAGCTGAGTAAAACTGCTCATTCTAATAATCGTAAGCCTCAGGAGATTGAGCATGTTGTGGCACTTTGTGTTACTCCCATGGAAATTTCTTTTGCAGTGCTTGGAACTAAATGGCTCATCTCTCAATGTTCTGTTGGCCGAGCTGCACAAACAACATGATAATATGATGAAGCAAAGCTGACTTTTTGGACGTGCTCTAGATGAAGTAAAAGATGAAAGAGGACCTAATCTCGTTGTGATTTCTTTTTGGTTTGTTTACTTATTTTGGAGGTAGACAGCCCAGGTTTCCTTTTTATTTGGATAGTCCAATATACAGTCAGGTCTGGAAGTATTTGGACAATGACGGAGTTTTTATGATTTTGCCTTCATACACTACCACAATGGACTTGAAATAAAACAATCAAGATGTGATCGAAGTGTAGACTTTCAGCTTTATTTTAAGAGGTTCCAC
>CM075024.1:12985888-13012004 GCA_037576675.1 Pangasius sanitwongsei
TTTGCTGAAAATGGCTGTTATTCCTAAATGGTAAATGCCATATTTTTGTGGAACCTCTTAAAATAAAGCTGAAAGTCCACAAAAAAGGACAGGCTGATGAGCGTGCTACAGAAAATCTATTAAATATCAGGAACAACTATTGTTGAATTAATTGACAGGCTTGTTGATGACAGTCATCTGATAGGATGTTGATGGTCTATAGATGGTTTGTTGACTGTCTGTATATTATCGTTACTGGATTATCCAAATAAAATATTGCCTGGAAATTACAAATATTGCTTTTTTTTGGTGCTAATTATATCTTTAACTCATTTTACCAGAGGCCAAAAAATTGAATTTCCACCTGTTTTGGGGGTGTGTGTGTGTTTGGCATTGAATTTAGTTGCTATGTCACATTCCACAATGGTGGTGAATGGCTCATATGGAAGTAGACAGTTTTTCATATGTATTTCTTTTTTACCTAGACTACTAGGTTTAAAAGTTACAATTTTATTATGGCAGTTGTGTCCAGTGTTTTACTATCAAAAAGCTTTCGTTGTGCTGTCCATTTTATCTCTGTTCCAATGTTACTGTGGAGAGGTGTGAATTGTTTGCCGAGCAGGAGGCTCACACCCCCCCTTTTCCAATCGCCTTGATCACCAGCAGCTAAACACAGAGTCATGATACTCTACACACAGAAACCCAACAGTGTCCTGATTAATCTAATAACAGACTTGTGGTGATAATTAATTTGTTTATACTGATTGAAAATGTATGATAATTCGATTTTGCCAGTGTACTGCTAGAAAGGGTTAACATGGTATCACATTCTTCTGGGCATAGTTTTGTGCTATAACATGGCTGCACTTCTGTGAGTGAGGGATAATTTGCATATCCATAAAACCTCTGTGGTATTTGTGTTATTTTAATGTTTGTGTTGATAATTCCATTATATTTAGTGTATTCATTTAGTGCTTTACATTAGTGTAGCTTGCATTACATGTATATTTGTGCATTTGCATTGTTGTTGCCTCAAATTTTTTTTTTGTTATTTTATGTTCACCCTTTTCATGTCACTTATTCTCATTTGTCACCCCTGACCATTTCCCCCTTTTAGTTCAGTTTAGACTTTTTGGCAAAAATGTAACCTCATTTTTATTGATTTATTTTTTTCTTCCTAGTTCCTCTGGCCCATTTATACCAGCCAGCCCTGCTTATTCTGCTACTTTATCTGTACTTTGACTTTGACATGATTCAGGGATACGGATGGTATGACAATCTTGATTTCTGCTAAACCATGTTGTTGGTTTGAAAGTTTGTCACCCGCTGTTGCTCGGAAACATTTTATGCTACGCACTTCTTATTTCATCATGTCTCTACTTTCAGAGGAGCTTTGAAGGTAAAGTTTTACAGACCTGGTACAAATGTAACTGCAGTCAGTGATAAATCTAAAGTGCTAAACCGTGACAGAAATAGAAATGACGCACATCTAATGGCAGTTCGGTAGCAGGATGATGAATAAACTTTTCGTCCTGCTGCTCCTCTGCTTCTCCTCATTCCTAATCACTTACTGAATTAAAGTGCTCATCTTCTATATAAGAGTAAGTAGTCCTGGCATTGGAATTTGGAAGTCTTCAGACTTGAGAGATGGGGCATAGAGGGTCAAATGATACCAAAAGTGAGTCTGCTTTTTTAAGATGGCTGCTGTCATACTGTTACAGTGTTCAGCTACATGGGAAAGTTTTGTTCATTTTTACAAGTAAGACAAACTGTGTCCATATACATGTGTTATAAAGAGAACATTGGTATTAGTAATGAAACCAGAATGGTTTCAGGATCCCAAACGTATTTAACCTTTAAAATATGGTTACATTGACTACTGCTGCATAATGTTCTTTATGCTCATTATGCTATCTTAAGGAATGCTGTATTCAAATATAGAGGCATTTCTAGAGTTTATATGGGGAAAGTTCCTCATATTCAGAGACCGGCTGTGCATCTGCTACACACCAAGGTTATCAGAATTTTCTCAAGTAGAAGCATCTGTGACTCAAGGCAACCTAGGTACATAGTAGGTGTGCAGCCAGCACTATCGATCTATCACTATATCTATTGAATGATTGATGTAATGGGCTACAACAGCAGAAGACCACATCAGGTTGGTCAGCCTGTGCCCACTGTAAGCTCAGATTCCTGTTCTTGGTAGAGAGGAATGGAACCCGATGTGGTCTCCTGATGCTGTAGCCTATCTGGCTCAAGGTTCAATGTATTGTGTGTTCTGAGATGCTTTTCCGCTCACCACAGTTGCAAAGAGTAGTTATTTGAGTTACTGTAGTCTTCTTGCCAATGCAAACCAGTCTGGCAAGTCTACTTTGAGCTGCTCTGAACTCTCTCATCAACAAGGTGTTTCTGTCCTCAGATCTGCCAGTCACTGGATGTTTTTTGTTTTTCCACACCATTCTGTGTAAACTCTACGCACTGTTGTGCTGGAAAATTCCAGAAAATCTGCAGCTTCTGAGATACTCAAACAGCCCATTTGGCACCAACAACCATGCCACAGTCAAAGTTACTGAGATCACATTTTTTCCTCATTCTGATGTTTGACATTGACATTGGCTGATTGCCTGGTAAAAACAAATATATATATCATTATTAGGAATTATAATATCCAGGCATTTCTATTTATGGAGACATCATGTCTGATAGCTGTGCATAAACACATTATAACCCACAATACGATTATCTCATAAGCAGCAGGCTAATTCCACAAATCTGATCTACTCACTACGACACCACTCCCACTGCGCTGTCATCGGATGAAACAGATGAAATGGGCAGGTGACTGAAAAATGAATTTAGACAGGAAAGCAGTTAAGAAAGACGCAGGCCTCAGAGGGAGTGAATGTGGGTGTTGTTCTGCATTAGAGGATTACACTAACATGTAAGGTGAGCGTCTAATTTCAATATCACATGTCACATCCACCCAAGCTTACTGATTATATGAAATGGATCCGGACTCCTAAGTGACCAACTTATCTGGCACATTACACCAAATGAGATACCACATAACTTCAGAAATGAATCACAAGTTGAAATAACCCACTTGGTCAATCCTGTCCTTTGATAACCTGATGACCTGATGCATTTATCACTTAAAGGCAAAAGAGCTAGCTAAAGAGATTTTTTTTTTTGATATGCAAGAAAAACATAAATCCCCATCAGCATCTTGTTAATACAAGATATGTTTCTTATCATTAAGAGAAAACAACTCATTATTATGAAGAAGCATCTCTGCCTTATGTGAAAAACATCTCTGCATTTTGAGGAAACATCTCATTACAATAAAGTCTTGCTTTATTAAAATAAATATCTTGTAATTTGGATAAAATCTGCAAATTAAAATTTTGAGAACTATGAACTTTGCAAACTACAGTACATTATATAACCACGTGTGGCTATGTAATGTGCGGAAGCGCATTCCTGCCACACAAGAAAAAAATAATTCTCCATCCATAATAACAAGATACTTTTTTCATAATACTTAGACCTTTTTTTTTTGTAGAGGAAATATGCTTTTCTTGTAATACTGAGATGTTTTTTTTAATAATAAAAAGATCCTTTTCTTGTTATAATGAGATGCTGATGTGGCAGAAATGCACTAAAGATGTTCACATGCTCACGGCAACATATTATACCTCACATGGATTTTTCCCCCTTTGCATCTACAGTAGATTTGTTTACTTAGCTACACTCAGTAGATCAGATGTGATAGCTATACACTCAAAAGCTATACGGTCACAACCACTAATCAAATTACGTTTATTGAGATTAATAGCCAACTTCACAGTGATGCGTGTGCCTGTGATCACAGTCACAATTTAAATTAATTAGCTTAATGTTACAACCCTATCAAGGTCCCTATGAAGGGCAAAAACTGTGCTGCATGTTACAAGGGTGATTTAGCCAAAAGGATTATGATTTTTTTTTTTTTTTAATGAAACTCACTGATATTAGGTCAGTGGTTCTCAAGGTCGGTCCCCATTTATTAAACATTCTACTGACTATTTACTTTTGAATCTATATATATTATAGCAATCAAATAGTATTCTAACAGCACCATTCTGAAAGCCTTAATATACAGTATACTGTACATAGTCATTTATCCTAACACATATTGCTGAGTCTCATGTTTCACTCTGTGAATATTCAGGTGGAGACAAACTTCAGGGTCCTGAACCACTATCACATACACTCACTCCAATATTTCTTTTCTTTCCATTTTTTTTTTCTGAAAAGTGATGCATTTTTCAGGCACTAAAAGGTAATAAAAGGAGGAATGGAGACTGCAATGTGGCTGGTGTGATTAATCGAGCTTGGCAATGAGAAAAGGAACTGCAGAGAGAACCATATTTTGGAGGAGGCTAGGTATGTGTGTCTGGGAATGCATTTAGCGCTTTCTGTAAACCAGATTTCTCCATGATTGATTCCCTTTTGTCTACTTGGATTAAGATTCTTGAATTAATTTAGGGGAATTAAACCAAGTCCTATATAAATAAAGTTTGGTTCATTAGGAGTTTGTGCAGGCAGAAGTTGGTATTATGCTATTATGCTCATTTGCAGATCATAAAACAAAAATGTGTAGTTATAGTGTAGTTATATCTGCAAATTCAACCTGAAATCCACCTGTAATTCACCAAAGAGATGTTATATAATATATCACACCAAGCCACTGCTATAATGGGACTCTTTCATTTTGGACTTGCTGCTCTATGAAGGGCATCCAACTAATGGTTCATTCATTCATTTCAGTGAGCACTTTATCCTGGTCAGGGTCACGGTGGACCCGGAACCTATCCTGAGAATGCTAGGCATGAGATGGAAATAGATCCGAGATGGCAACATGCACATACTCACTCACAATCATGGCCAATTTAGAGCAGGGAGTCCATCTACTGGCATGTGGGAGAAAACCAGAGAACCCAAAGGAAACCCACAGGAAGAACATGCAATACTCAACACAGACAGTAACCTGAGCTCAGGTTCGAGCCATGGACCCCGGAGCAGTGAGGTCGCAATATTACACCATCGTCACTATTTAAACAGCATCAATTAATATTTTACTTTTATACTTTCTTAAATTACTAATGATGTATTAATTCTGATGTTTATTGTTTCTTAATGTTAACTAATGCAGTAAATATTGTTTGTTAAGGGAACCTTAATGCAAAGTGTTACCAAGTAATGATTAGCCCATTAGTCATCCAACTATTAGTAATCTGTATGCAAAGCTATGATAGATGATATGATATGATAGAGTTCTGTGCATACTGTCTGTAGTACATGTTCTTTTGAGTTTCCTTGATGACTGTTGAATCAATTGTAACAGAAACTCTGGAATTTTAGCGTTTTGGTACTGTTTTGTTACTGTGCTGATGTCCAGTGCCACCGTGCCACCCCTTCTACTAATGGAGTATGATAACAGTATTGTGTCAAATTTCAATAAGTTTAAACATGAACTGATTTTACACACAAACTTTTATGTGTATACAAAGGATTTCCACTGAAATGAATTTAATTTCACGCATGAAATTTAGATGCAGTGTATAAAAATGAACCCTGATGTAGAAGGTTGATGACTGTGTATGATCAGCAGCATTTTGTGTGTGTTTGTGTGTGATCTCAAGATATTAATGCACAGTCTGGGATCATTGAGGGTTAAACTGCATGTCGTTTGAGCACGTAATGAAATATCGCAAGAGAACATAGCTGAGAGGGAGCTCACTAAAACACACACACAAACACACACACACCATTACATGCACAATTACACAGATGCTTTCAGACACATGCTCACAAATGCATTACTACTACACACTTCAAATCAGCATTCACACAAACAGGTGCACAAATACACACTGCCAATACAGACTATTAATACTTCGAGGATCTCTGACACAAGCACACACTACTGACGCACACTAACACACAAGCTTCTCATTTATGCAAACACACAACGCTTGCACAAGCACAAAGACATAAAAATGCACACTGTCTAAGGTGCATGACACTAATACACACACACACACACACACACACACACTGCTTACAATCTCGAGAAGGAGACACAGAGAAAGAGAGAGATGAGAAAGGGATAGAGAGAGAGAGAGAGAGAGAGAGAGAGAAAGAAATGAATGCAGTGTGGGTTTAAAGAAGACATTTGCATGTGCTGGGACGGTGACATTTTTCTGCAGAGCTGGAGAGAGACAGCAGGAGATGAAGAAGAAAAGTGTGTCGCAACTCAACATGATAAGAATTCATAAGAATGTGAGTGAGTGAAATGATTTAGTATCTGATGTGATTGAAGTTGTAGTTAAAGCTACAAGCTCCAACCAGCCTCTTACCCTAAGCTGAACCACTCAGAGCGTTACACACACATTGGAGCGTGAACATTCTTATGAACTTGAAATTGTAAAACCATGTTGTTTCATATCATTCAGTTATTCTCTGGGACTCCAGGCTACAGATGATAAATTGAACCTCAGAGACTCAACTCATTCTCAGTGCACTGATAAAAACTGTGCCTCGGCTGGATAAGCTACACAGGAACCCAGTCACGGCTTTTTATTAGGGATGATCAAATATTTTTTTTTATCTATTTAGAACTTTAAATATGAGTTAGCTCTGCAAATCCTTACAAATTATTGATTTCGGTTCACCTTTTAACATGATAGACTATGGGTTCTCAACCTTTTTTTGCCAATCACTCCATTTTAAGGGCTGTACATTCTCTAAATGCTTTTATGAATCACTGTGCGTAAGAGCCACAACTGCAGGCACTCTGCACTCACCACGCCTAATGAATGGGCTTGTGCGTCGCACTGCAGCTTATTATGTAGCAGCTCAGGCAACCCCATATGGTTAATACAATTTCAACACAGGGTTTGTTCTCAGTATCCTTCTGTTCTTGCTCTTCACATGCGATTGTACAGACAAGTCTACTTGGTAGCAAGGTAAAGGTAGGATACCTAGCATAAAATGCCAGGATAGCAACATTTGAGTGAAAGTCAGAAAGACAAAGGTTCTTCTGAATGTTGGGAAGAAGCAAATAAGAGTAGACAGCACTCACACTCACACTTTGCCATGGCCAAAGAATGTAAGTCTGTAGACCTGTGTGTCAGGTACTGTCAGTTAAGAGTTAAGAGTTTAGTTAACAGTGCTAAGATTTCCAAAGACTTGACATGGTCCTTCTGCCCTGACATTCTGATAAAGAAGTCACAACAGTAGCTTTATTGCTTTAGATTGATTAGATTTAAGCTGCCTCCCTACAAGCTCATAAACTTTTATCAAAGCACCACAGAGAGTACTGTGAAAGCAACCATCCATATTTCATTTGGGAACTAGATCAGTCATGACTGCAAGGTCCTGAAAAATGTTTGACTAAATGTACTCTAGGTGAAGCTCCCCTGGATTTACAGGATATTTATTTTAGACAGTGTGCAGACAAGGCAAGGAAAATGATCTAAAATCTCAGTCACCCACACCACAGCCTGTCCTCCTGCTATGCTCAGGCAAATGCTACCACAGCATGAGAACAGACGCAAAGCTATTCAGGAGAAGTCATTTCCCACAAACAATTGAAATTCTTTATGAGCTCTGCTGTTTTTCCCTTATAGAGACGTGTACTCACCAAACCTTATGGGACTTTTCACCTCACCTTACCTCACCCGCATAAAGTGCAATGTACTGCCCTGAATGGGTGGATTCTGTGTACTGCACTTTGTGTTTCTGTGTATATTATTGTATAATATCTATTTTGTGTATTGATCATATATTGTTTACTGTATGTACCTTCTGTTATGTCAACTCCACAATGGAAAACATTTCTAATGAAAAAAAAAAAGGCTTGTGCTCTCACGTGCATTTGAGCCTATAATGTTAATTCCACAAACAGACCAAATATTAGTGGTAGTGCTACACTATGCAATCATACTGCAGCACTACCAAATAAGGTAAAAAAACTTTCTTAATTAATTTTACAGCCCCCAACACAGGGTTAGACCAAATCCTAAAAGCCTTCCTATTCATTATATATGCTCACCACTGAGGGTATAAAAATGTCATTGTAGACCCTTGGTTGCACACTACAAGCAATGTTTTGAAAATTAAATAGTATATGAACAGTAGAATTCTGACTGTCTAGGCGCTAAATGCATTAGGCCTCATGTTTCTCATGATGCATGAAAATGATATGTTTTAATCATATAATATAATTTCGTGGTCATATACACACAAACAAAAAAATATATATACCTATAGAAAAGTGATGCATCAAAATTACTCAAAAATTAAAATAAAATTTAATTATTGCTTGTCTGTAGATCAGAATTAAAATTGAATAGTAAGGTTTTTGTCTCTACATGCTATGGTTGTCTCTTGTTACAACTCAGAAAACTGTAATGCAGCATTTTACTACAATAATTATACAATGTATTCATCCTTTTGAGTCTGATTTGAAAATTGTTGGCTCTCCCACTAACCTCTGTCTATCTCTCTCTCTCTCTCTCTCTCACACACACACACATACACACACACCTCAGTTTGATTTGGGGATAATTGATGCAGCCCAACAGCAGACAGAGGAAAATGTCAAAAAGTCAGGAGTATGTACCTAATAATAACACACAGGTCTGAGTGGTAATCAACTGTTTATTCTGTGTGTTTTGAAGCGGACTCTTTTCTTCAGCTGGAGCAGACATGCTGTCCAAACTAGCACAGCTCACTGAGCTTAACGCCAGACTACCCAGACTCTCTGTTGTGTATTAATATGTTGTGAAACACACAAAACACAGCATAACACAATGTATTAGAAATGAAAACAGTAAGTCCATACACATTTACAAATAACAAAGCAGAATCTTTTACTTTCTTCCATGCATGTTACTGCTGTTTACAGCAGTGCATATTTCTTCTGAGCAGTTATCTCAGTGTTGGGGAGGATTTTCTTTTTACCAGGCGTACACTTGATCTCAGTGACAAAGCAGTGTATTTGAAGTGCCTTCATTAGTGATTCACATGTTGAATTATCTTCACACTTGGCAGAGAATCATATAGGCTTCCTATATGTCATGCTAATTAGCCTGCAAGCCAACAAGTAAATGTAAAGTTCCATTAGCACTTCTGTACCAATTAAAATGGCTCTGTTA
Source organism: Pangasius sanitwongsei (assembly GCA_037576675.1). Lineage (NCBI taxonomy): Eukaryota > Metazoa > Chordata > Actinopteri > Siluriformes > Pangasiidae > Pangasius > Pangasius sanitwongsei. The sequence goes on from CM075024.1 coordinate 12,995,071, forward strand.
TATTTTGGGAATATAATGAGTATTTATACATTAATAAACACATTTATCTGCTATTGCGGTACATAGTTAATTTGGTAATTGTGTCATATCACTGACACAGTTACGTCTAAACTGATGTTGGCTTAATCTCTAAGGGCTACAGGTTGTCTATAGAAAGTAATGTAATGACTCTTCAATTATCAGGATGCAGTATTAGAACACGACACTTTTCTGATGCTCTTCAGTGCTCCATTTTTGAGTCCAGGTCAATTGTGACTGCCTTCTTTATAGCAATAATAATGCAAAAAGGATGGAATAATGCTTTTTGGAATAGGTCCAGGAGAGAGGAACACTCTGTGTTCTTTTCCACCTTGTCTGCACCAACTTGTGCCAAATGTCTCGCTATGATCGCATTACTTTATGGTGCCAGAAGCCACAACTTTAGTAAATTAAATTGATGCCTAACGGAATAACACTGCACAACATACAATGGCAACTGGAAACTGATTACTGATACACCAACCTTTACTGACATATGGAAACCTGCTTATTATGATGTATAAATAACAGACCAGTTGTATGTTTTGGTTGCCCAGAACCTAAGTAGGCTAAAAAATGTTAGCTAATTATATAATGTATGATTAGCTAGTTAGCTAGGAAAATAAACGACAAAATGTTAGCAAGTCCCCTATAAGATTTCCACTGGGAGCGGATACGCTGGAGAATTGGAGCAAACACTTGCTATTAAGACACCAAAGTTTTCTGGTAAGACAGATTGGGATGCATTCAAAGCACAGTTTGAACTGTTAGCTGCTGCTGCTGGCTGGTCTGAAAATCATAAAGCTTTGCAGTTAGCATTGTGCCTAACCGATGATACAGCTGCCTGCCTTTTACTGTTGAGTCCTGAGGAGAGAAATACATGGCGTTAGTTGGGGCTTTTCAGAAACGCTTTGTACAATGTAATCAGCCTGTCATTTTAAGGACTGAGTTTAATAGCAGATGCAGACAACACGGAGAGCCCCTCCGCATTCTAGCTAATGACATTGAAAGCTTATGCAAACGTGCTTATGCTGACATGCCGTTGACAGTCCAGAACGAGCTTGCTAGAGATCGATTCATTCAGGGCCTCAGCCCAAGAGAGCTCCATATACAAACAAAACTGGCTCACCCTGCTATGTTGAGTGAGGGATTGGAGCTTGCTGTAGAAAGAGAGATAATAAGAAATGGAATAGAAAATGAGATAACACCAACAGTGAGGACAGCAATAATGACTGATTCACCAGCTCATCCTTGTTCTCCACTCTCTTACTTCCGGAGTGGCTACTGGCAAGTGCCATTTTCACCAGAGTCCGCTCCAAAGACAAAATCAGGGGTCTCTGGCAGTTCAATTGCGTCCCCTTTGGCCTCTGTAATGCGCCTACAACGTTTGAAAGGCTCATGGACAAAGTGCTGAGAGGCATCCCCTGCCAAGAGTGCCTTGTGTACTTAGATGATCTCCTAGTCCATGGCGAGTCCTTCGAGGCAGCCCTCGGAGCCCTGCGGGGGGTGCTGGAGAGGGTGGCGGCAGTGTGAAAGGCAAGAGACTTGAGAGAAGGAGCTGGGTCAGGAGGACATTACAGCACAGCCTACCTGTGGAATGTTAAGTGTGGTTGACGCACCAGAATGGAAGCTGCAGCAGGAACAGGACAGAGATCCGCAGCCCATGTTGTGTTGGCTAGAGGCATAGCAGAGACCCAACTAGGGGACACTGCAGGGTGCTCCACAGTCACTAAAGGACTGTAAAGTTTGACACACCATGATTAAGCGATGGACTGCTCCAACAAGCATGGAAGGAGCCTGCTACCGGAGAGGAGAGATGGCAGGTGGTAGTGCCCAAGGCATTAAGAGAAATTGTTCTAACGGTTTGCCATGTGAGTACAGGGTCAGGACACTTTGGCGTGTCCAAGACACGCTGCTGCCTCCACCAGGGTTTCTACTGGGGCCAGCACAGAAGGGACGTGGAGGATTTCTGCCGTGGATGTGATGTCTGCGCTGCCTATAAAGGCCCTCTTGACCAATCTCATGCAAAGCTTCAGCAGCAGGCCATAGGAGCCGCAATGGAAAGGGTAGCGCTGGGCATCATGGGGCTTTTCCCCTGCACAGAGAGAGACGATCACTTGTATGAGCTATTTTACAAAATGGCCCAAAGCCTATGCACTGCCAGATCAGGAGGCAGAGACAGTGGCAGATGCATTAGTGGAGGGGATGTTCAGCAGGTTTGGTACAGTGAAGACCATCCAAGGAAGGAAGGTAGCCCTACACAGAGAGAGGTTAGCTCCACAGAGAGGTCACTCCACCCCCTCTTTTCACGGGAAACAGTCCACCCCCTTGTCACGCAAAACAGCACAGACATTGACTCCCTGCCCATGTGTCACATCCCAGTGGCCCATAATTTCCCTTCCCCGAACACTCCACACTCAGCCACACCCCATGGACTGTCACCTGTATCCCCAGCCCTAGTCTCTCATTCCTATAAAGACGCTGACCTCCAGCCCCACGTGGGTTCAGCATGACCAAAGAGACAGTGGCTATAGCCAGAGCACCTCAAAGACTTTATTTGCTCCCTCGAGGGTCTTTTTTCCTGGGGGGGGTGGGGGGGGGGTGGAGAGGCAGTGTAATTTCATTACGTTCTGTAATGTTCAGGATGTTCCGTATTGTTTGGTTTAGAGAGTAATGTTTCTGGTTTGTAACCCCTGTATGGGGAGTGGAGTTATGTGGGAGGAAGGGAGTTCTTTTTCCTTGTCTTTTCTTTTGGTGTGGGGGAAGCACGGGTTGAGGAGTAGAGAAAAAGAGAGTGACACTTTTCTTCTTGTAAGGCGTGGGTTATGGCCAAAACAGTAACCCTGCTAGTTTTAAGTTAAGCTGCAAGTTCTTCAGTACAGACCCAGAGTGAACTAGAACATGACTGGTACTACGTTTCTAGCGAATGCTGAAATATATTACATTTTGATACTGGGATAACCTCCTTAATTATACCATGGTTTACAATCTAGCTATGTATTAATATAATACAATGTTATAAATGTTGTGCTGCACAATGTAGACTACTATAGCCATGTATTGCTATTCTACATGAACCTCTTTGGTGCATTCTCTTGGTGAGACTTCTTTTGGTGTTAAAGCAATAAATGGCACTTTGTAAAGATCTCTAGCATTCAGCATTGTAGCAGTGTTCTCTCTCAAATGGCATTTCAAAAACCTAAAAAGGCCACCAAACCTTTTGTTTCTAGCCTGCATTGGCAGTGTTGCAGTATGATAGCTTGCGCCAAAAAAAAAAAAACCTGTGCCAAAAGGTTTGTGCCAAAATGTGCTTGCTCACTTGTGCACTTTATTTTTTGGCAGTTCTGACTGGTTGTAGTTGTGCACTGCATCTCAGTGACTTTCCCTAATGTACGCACAGTACTCACACTAAAAGGAGCTAGTGTACTACAAACAGTTTGCATAGTTTGCTTTTCTGTTCTCTTTATGACCAGATTCAAAATTTGTTGCAAATTATATTTTAAATTATACAATTAAGATACAACTAAAGTTAATTTTTAAAAAAATACACGACTTGGCTACCAATGTGATGCAACAGAAAAACGCTCGCCTTTTGTCAGGAGATCGCAAATTCAAATAGAGATGACGCCACAGCCATCCGTGGCCAGAAGCCAAGAGGACAAAATTAGCTGTGCTCTCTGGGTGGGAGGGATGGCATACTCTCTTCCCTGTCAGTCACTCAGTCACAGCAACACCAGCCATTCTTTGGCCTCTGTGAGCTCCTGTATGTGGAAGAGAGCAGAGAGTGCTTTCCTCCAATGAGGAAATGAGCAGCAGTTTGAAAAGATTCATTTGCCTGGCTTTATGTGTTGAAAGAAGCAAAAAAATAAAAATTGAACAATCCATGATGCTTTTGGTGGAATGAAATCTAGCATCTCAGTTTTAAACTCAGTCCACCTTCTTCATCTTCCAAAACTATTCGTCTCAGCTGACTTTGAGACTTTATCTATTCCCAGAGAATTTATAGAAGCTCGCAAAACCAAAATAGTCCCCTTCGATCTCCTCCCCAATCACACTGGAATGAGATGAAGCTTCATTCCTTCAATTTTCAATTTTCCATCAGCAGCCTCAATAATATGGAGTGGTGTGAAGCCCCAGAGGAGCCATAAGGCCATAAAGCATCTCTGTCTCCAACAGCAATATCACTGATTTACCACCAATACTATTCCCTATTCCCAATTTGCAAATTATAAGATTAAAAGGCTTAATTCCATCAACGAGTCAGATTATGGGGAAGGGGATTATTATTAGCTTTTCCTGATCCTCTTGATCTGAGCACTGGGGATTACCTTTACGGATGATCATAATCTTTTCACTTTGCATGAGGTGCTTAAGAACATGATTGCAGCTGTGAGTAGTATAGTGAGCAGCTGAAGTGGGTAATAGTGTACTTCCTTCTCTGTGTAACATACTTAACGGAATTAAAAAATGCACTTGTAAGAATAGTATTAAGCATGGATATTTTTCATTCTCATTTAAGTGTATTTGTAAAGACTAAAATGAATTTTTACTTGTTCTTGTTGGCCATGTTCTTCCCTGCTACATTTTTTTTTCAATATATATTTCATTTGTCACTAGAAATTTTACGTTTACCTGGTTATCCATTGCCCATACCCTCATGCTGTATATATAGGCAGTGGACAACAAAATGAACAGTGAGGTCCATGACTTACACTTATTTCAATTCAATTTTAATAATAGACATTGTCACACGGCAGCTTTACAGAAATCCAGATCTTGATTTATAGTACTGGGCAAAAGTCTTAGGCACATGCAAAGAAATGCTGTAGAGCAAAGATGCCTTCAAAAATAAAGAAATTAAATGTTTCTACCTTAAACAATTTTATAAACAGCATTAACAGTAATAAAGGAAGCAAAGTCAATATTTGGTGTGATGACTCTTTGCTTTAAAAAAAGTAGTCTCAGGTACAATTTGTGCAGTTTTATAAGGAAACGAGTTGTAAATTTTACAGAGCATCTTGCAGAACCAGCCACAGTTCTTCTGGAGACTTTGACTGTCACACTTGCTTCTTATTTTTGCAGCAGAACCCAGCGGCCTTCATTTAATTCCACATTTAATTCCACATTTAATTTTGTGCTGGAAAGCTAATGTTTGGAAATCTAAAATGTTTTTGTACTGACTTAATACTTTACTTTACATTAATAATAATGTAGGAGTGATAAAATAAAAATCTATAACAACGTTTGTACTAAAAAAATAGGGTGCCTAAGACTTTTGCACAGTACTGTAGAAGAGTAAAGCCAAACAGTACTAAGTGTGTTGAAATGATGTTCAGTGTAAGCATATTGTGAGTCCAAGACTGTCTTTATGTTTACAGCAGCCATTCTTCATTTAGGTTAAGAGCAGCGGAGATGGATGAATTTATGGTGGGAACCAGTGATTTAGCTGTGGCAGGGTAGTGCTGGCTGCATACTAAAATAGTCAAAACTGTAAAAATCAATAGCAAGTGGTGAATGCTATGGATTAAACTGTCTGTATGCTGCAATATGTACTATATGTTAAAACATATCATTTAAATCATTTTTGTGTCCATTCTTTTACCCTTTTGGTTTTGATATCATCATCAGCAGCACCATCACCACCAATGCTTACTCCTACCACAGTATTGTAACGCAATACACTTGAGTCACCTAGCTCAGTGGTTAAGATGTTAGCCTTTTAACCAGAAGGTTGTAAGCTCAAATCCCAGCACTGCCAACCTGCCACTGCTGGACCCTTGAGTAAGGCCCTTAACTCTCAAACTTATAAAGGATATGAATATAAGTTTCTCTGCAAAGGGTGTCTGCTAAATGCTGCAAATGTTAAAAAAAAAGTCTTGGGGTACTCTACCCACCTCTGTATAATGTTACATTAATAATAATGGGTTTTGAATATTAAGAATTCTATTTAGTATAAAGCATGCTTGTTACAAAGGATGAGATATCAAGCACAAAAACCCTTTGATTTATACCAGTTTTATTGCTGTGCTAACTCCTCTCTAGCAGGCTTTAACTTGATAGTCATCTTAGATGCTGACCTATTTGTAATAGCATGAGGATAAATTGTTTATGGAGAACTATAACTGACAAAAGCTGTGAATATAAATACAAATATATTATTACTCAATATTGTAGTCAATACAGAAACATTTAAAAACAGCATTTTTAAAACAATGTTTTCCATCCACATTGACTTTTACATTTTTGTGCAGTTTTTTGTCATTATTAAGCAGGATTTGTTTTTTGTTTTTTTTTTTTAGATGCCTGTAGCAGCAAAAATGGCTAAGTTAAGTGACAGATGACAAGCGTAAGGATCTGAGTGACTTTGACAAATTATGATGGCTAGATGAATGGGTCAGAGCATCTCCAAAACGGCAGGTCTTGTGGGTTAGTACCCACCAAAAGTGGTCCAAGGAAGGACAACCAGTGAACCAGTGACAGGGTCATGGGTACCCAAGGCTCACTGATCCACGTGGGGAGCGAAGGCTAGTCCATCTGGTCCGATCCTATAGAAGAGCTAATGTAGCACAAATTGCTGAAAAAGTCAATAGCTAGCTATGATAGAAAGGTGTCAGAACACACAGCCTACCTAACCATTGCAGGCCAAGTACACCCCTTCATGGCAACGGTATTCCCTAATAGCAGTGGCATCTTTCAGCAGGATAATGCTCCCTGCCACACTGCAAACATTGTTCAGGAATGGTTTGAGGAACATGACAGAGAGTTCAAGGGGTTGATTTGGCCTCCAAATTCCCCAGATCTCAATCCGATGGAGCATCTGTGGGATGTGCTGGATGAACAAGTCTGATCCATTGAGGCCCCCTCCTCACAACTTACAGGACTTAAAGGATCTGCTGCTAATGTCTTGGTGCCAGATACAACAGCACACCTTGAGAGGTCTTATGGAGTCCATGCCTTGATGGGTCAGAGCTGTTCTGGCGGCACAAGGAAGGCCTACACAATATTAGGCAGGTGGTTTGAATGTAATGGCTGATCAATGTATGAGATAATAAAGAAGGTGAAGAACAAATCAAGTTGGATCTGAGTCTGTTATTTTCTGATATATGGAAGACTTGGCACAGCTGTCTCACTTACTTAGTATTTTGAACTTTCTAACTAACTTTCATGGAGCTTTCTAACTTTATTTCGTTCACTTTCTTAGCAGTGAATTCTTTTCTAGTGCTTGCTGCGGAGAAACTGTTACAGTATTCTGCTTTCTGTTATTTTTGATGTTGTTGTTTACCACCAACTGGTTTGTTTACCACTGAGGAGAGTCTTCCAATAGCCACTGAGGCGAGTAATGGAGAACGAAGTGAGCAGCTCTCCATTTTATTAAGGCAGCCAGATCTTGTCTACTTGCATCACTTTATCTCTGTGAGAGGAACAGGAGGAGTAATAAAGTCGGGATGTTCTCTTTCTCATCTGACACAACCATCACTCTCTGAATCCAGTATCCACAGCAACATTTTTTTGATTAATGGCACACGCAAAAACAAAATATTGGTGCCTTGTATATTTTCGGTCTCCTTGTGACCATTGGTGCAGGGGACACAGAGGGATCTCAGCAGTTGTTAATGCATGCATGTTTTAGGACCAAAATAGGTTAGAAAAAGGTTTGGCCACAGATTTTTTATCATTAATTTAAGATCATGCAAACAGCAACAGAACACAAACATGAAAAAATTGGCTTGCACCCAACCAAAATAGCAACATGGCAGAATTAACCAACAAATTACACATTGGCACAAAAAATTGCACCATAATTTTACATTGTTTAGCACATATCCATTATTTAACTGAGTGACAAATCTCAGTGTCAAATAGAAATCTATCTGAATATCCCGCTAGCGTTAATAATTGCCGTGTATTAATGACTAACACACAATGTCAAATCACTCAATAGGTTCTTCAGTGTATTATGTGATATTGACCCCACTGCTTTCAGTCACTGCTTTGATGTATAAAATATAATCTGACAAAATGGATTAAAGGTACGTTACTGTTGCAGTGAAGACGTGATAGTCCGTGATAGTGCACTCAGACTGCTGGTTGAGATCGTGTCTCGATGCTTATGCATTTTTCTCCTGTACTGCAGGTCACGATGACATTTTGTTTCCAAGCACGTACAGTTTGCTCAGTCTGAGGGACACACAGTCTCCAGGTCCAGCTTACCAAGGGAAAAAAGCAGCATCACTGGTCTTTATAATGAATATCTATGGCATTGGATTTCCATAATTAGTGAGATGAAAGTCTACGACTTCAGTTGGTGTTCCTCAGCAAACAGAGCACACAGCACATCTGCTGCTCTCCAGCCTGCAATAACACATGCTAACACAGATGGGAGAGCAGATGAAGGAAAATCAGGACCAGAAGAGAATGATGTACTGAATCATGACTTTTGCAATGCTGTGCTGAAGGTACTTAGCGGCACTCCTACAGGAGGAATGATGTCCACCTCTTCCTAGCTAATGAAAGTAATCAGTATCCCAAAACTGGAATGAAGAAGACCTGAGGGCTCAGTTTGGAAATACATGCTATATGCTGGGTGTCTGCAAAAGGATTTTTAGCCTGATTTGAATTTTTAGCCTGATTCAGTTCTGCTAACCCCCATAGTTGAATAATGCATAGTCCTGTCCAAAGCAAGGAAAGGCAGTAAAAAATAAACAGTAAAAAAACAACATAAGACAGTCCATTTTCAATACAGTCCTGTTACAAATATGCTTGTCTCATGTTCTTCGTGTCAGCGCATCTTTCAAGCGGGAGAACTGAGTCGAGATGACAGCACCTGCCAAAAGATTACTAATGTGCAATGGGGGAAGGAGCGGGGCTTCTAGGCATGTCGGTTAATATCATAGAGTTCAAAACACCTATGCAAATGTCAGTCATTACAAACACATACATTGATTGGCTCATATGCTGCTTTTACTATAGGAAAAAAAGAAGATTGTCTTTTTTTGAGTAATACCTCATCTCAGTGCACGATGTTAAAATGCAAATATTAAAGTGATGTTAATGTAAAATTTGTTAGGGTTAGCAGGTCTGTGGATTTCTCCTAGGTTTGCCTTTTAAGAAAATTTCCTAAAACAGAAGAGAACCTCCAGGTGAGGTTTGGATGTGGGCCAGATAATGCCGCAGTGTGAGAGAATCAGTGGGTTGATCTTAAAAGGGCTATAGTGTGAAAATGTGTTTTGTCCTGTTTTTCAGGGCAATTTCACACCTATTATTCTGTTTGCTGGTGGTGTCAAACCTGAACGAAATGGATATTTTTGATTTGTTTGCAATTCAGTTTGGTTTCGGACTGCACATACGGTAATTAAAGAGTAAAAAACGAATTAGTGTGAAACATTTTGCATACCATATCCAGTATTTGTTTTCTTTTTCTTGTTTTGGTATAGATATCCTGAATCATCCTTCTGCAGAACTTTTCTCTATCCTTGAGCCTTGCAGGTCACAATAGCAACTAAATAAAAATGCTACTGGCAATGCAAAATATACAGGATGTTTGGTTCACTTCCTTTTCTTGGGTGGATTCAGGGTCGAATCGCTTTCTGAGTGCAGTCTAACTATGGTAGAGTTTGCTTTTGAAGCAGAATGAGACCACCTCGTACAGTCTCGGATCAGTTGTTCTGGTCTGCAGCTGAGTACATTTGCTGAGTTCTTACCTGCCCAAGCAAACACAGAGGAAAAGTAAAATATACTGGGTTCTTCAGTTCAGTGGTGAAGAGAACTCTTATTTTTGTAATAAGAAAAATGTGATGTGTAATAAAAATCACTGTGATTGTTTCTACTAATGTTTCTATCACTGTAATTGGCCAATCATGGTCATGGCGGCCAATCAACATACAGCACAAAACTCAGGTGAAGCTTTCTTGTGCTCGAATGGTAGCTAGCAAATTCAGAATAAACTCAACAGGATAAGTGAAAAGAAACTGCAATCCTACTGCAGAAAATACTCCTCTACTCACAGCACAGCCCACTTCTCTCAGCACAGCATTGGAAATGCATGGTTAGTATGACTACACAAAGCTGATTTTTATCTCAGGCTTTCATGACATTGAATAGTGGATTAGTCTGTTCCAGCTCAGGTTTGGACAGCAAACTGATGCAACACTAATTCCCTCAAAACTGAGTGCTAGTGTTGATAGGCACAATGCTTCTCCCTCTTTGTTGAGCCTGCTTTTAGCTAACTAATTTACTTGAGTATGTTAACGCTACCTGGCTGACTCCTGAGTCCTACAGATTACTATTAAAATGTACAGGGTGTCCCAAAAGTCTCCATACATAGGGGACTATATATGCCAGCACCACGTCGGTTGGGCCTTCATCAGTGGATGTTCGTGGACGTGGATGTTCTCGGTTGGTCCACAACACTTCCAGTCTTTTTGAATTTGTTAATAAGTTTGGCAACAGTGTCATGTGTGATGTGCTTTCCAAGTTTCCTGTTAAAGTCCATCGCGACCTTGCGACAGCTTCCCAGTCCAGCCATGAGAATGATTTCAGTACATTCTTCTTTTTTTAAAAGGCATTCTTAAAGGCTATCTGAATAAAGGCCTATACCAATACACACACACATAAAATATAAACTAACTGTGGTCTTTTTGTGCTAATTTCCCCTATGTATGGAGACTTTTGTAGTAAAAAAACAAAAACAAAAACTTGCCACCATCACAGCTGAACATTCTGAATATTCTGCATCAGACAGATCAAGCATAATTCTAAGATTACACAAGTCATCTGATAAATATTAATAAACATTGTGGGTTGGTGTTATGAATATAATAATGATGACTAAAGAGTTACAGGGATGAGTAAATTCATTTATTCATTTTCAGTAATCACTTTATCCTGGTCACCACACACACACACACACACACACACACACGCACACATACACACACACACATAATCACAACTAAGGGCAATTTAGTGTAGCCAATCCACTTACACTGTATGGCCCAAAGTATTTGGACACCTTGCTGAGCATCCCATTTCAAATTTACACTTTCCTGGGAAGGTTTTAAACTAGATTTTAGAGCATGGTTGTGGAGATTTGCCCATTCAGTCTTGTCACAAGATTCTTAGTGAGTTCAGGCACTGATGTTGGGTGAGGAGGCCTGGAACGCAGTCAGCCTTTCAGTTCATCCTAAAGGTGTTCAGTGGGGTTGAGGTCAGGGCTCTGTGCAGGCCAATCAAGTTCTTCCACACCAACCTTTGCACACCATGTCTTTATTGAAACCCCCCCCCCTCCCCCACCACCACCACCACCACCACCACCGTATGGCAACTTATTAAAATTTGAAAACAGCATTTAAGTTTAGAAATAATTTGTGTTTCATATATACTCAGCATAACATTTGATTGTCATACTCCAGCTATTTGCTATTTTTTAATGAACATCAAACCTTTGTACATTGTGGCTACCAGATACTAGTTACAGTGCTATTTGTTTTGGGATGATTGTGTATATTCCAGTTTTTGGTTGGGTAATAATATATAGTTGGACCTTTGGAGTTTTTGTTTTGTTTTGACTTTTGGATAATGTTAAGGCGTCTCAAATCTCAGTCAGTGATACCTTCCATTTTGTGCTGTGGTGTTATTCACTCGGAGGCTATTTTTCTGGCATAAAAACGACCATATACACATTTTAATATAAGAGCAACAGTACTATAAATTTATTTTATGGTCTCTTTGCATCTTTATATCTACAACCCTCACTTCACATTGACCTACAATCCCATTTTATTGCTTAAACTGTATTTTAGGAAAAAAAATGGGTTGTAACACAGTGCAGAATTTCTATTAAAGCAAACTGGGTGTGATGGGAGCATGTGGAACTGATTCACCCCTGGACTAAAATTATTAGGGAAGATAAAGCATAACACAGAAAAGCATACTGAGTCAATATTGAGCACGTGTTTAAAGCATAAACTGAATGGTGTGTGAACAAGATAATCACATTGATAGTGTTGTACCATACAGGCAGTTGACTAATTAAAAGGAAAGCCAACATACAGCATGTTAGTAAGGATTTTAGCCAAATCAAGCCATCAGAACAGCTTAATGCACCTTGCAACAAATTCTATAAGTCTCTGGAACTGGAGTGATGAACACCAATCATCCAAAGGTTGTTCTTGAGTGCTGTCTAACACGTTACTCCAAACTCTCCCAAAGTTGTTCACGTGGGTTGAGCTCTAATGAGTGTGAGGGCAATAACAAAGGATTTTCATTATTTTCAACCTCATCAAAGCATTCAGTGCTCCCATGTGCCCTGTGGATGTGGGTGGGGTCATCCTGGAAGAGACTACTCCCATCAGGATAGAAATGTTTCTTTTACGGGATAAAGATTTTTTTCTTTAAAGTGTCAGCTGTCTGTAGTTTCATTCAAATATTTCACACACAATTAAACAATGGATCTGTCTCAGACTTTCTGAGTAGTGGGTTTGAATAAAATAATACAGTGCTGCACAGTACTGTTACTTAGTGGTGGACTTAAAGGTGGACAGTGAGGACATCAGACACTAAAATGCTTTGGCTGATCACTACATTTGGGCTAAGTGGCACTTTTCATTTTTTTGCCAAACTGTTCTTTTAATGCATAGGCTAAATGTGAGAAATTCATTTCATATAACAGTGTATAACTAAATGCCTAGGCTATGGCAATGGTTCAAGATGATGTAAATAAGGTTTGTTTGTTTTTTTTGCTTAATAATGTCTATAACCTTACATGGTTTATATTTATCTTTAACTCATATTCAACAATTCAAGCAAGTCATATTTTGTTTGAATTACATATTACGTTATTTTACATAGTTTGGTCATATTTGACCAACTCATAGTTAAAATTCAAATTCATATCTAAATTCATATCTAAACCATTAATATTAAATAAGTGATTCACATTCAAACAATTCACATTCAAAAACTATTTTATATTCAGACAACTCGTTCAAAAAAAATTCAACATTGATTCATATCCAAACCATTTATAGTAGAAAGAGAGACATATTCAAACAGCTCATTCAAAAATGATTCATATTCAAACAACTCATATCCAAAAAAGGGTTCACATTTAAACAACTCATAGTTAAACATTGATTCAAACCCAAACCATTTATTTTAGAAAACACTTCATATTCAAACAGCTCGTTCAAAAATGATTTGTATTCAAACAACTCGTATTCAAAAGCTTTTATCATAGAAATGACTCATGTTAATAGTGATGGATTAGTCACTTGTAATCATCTCTAACTAAAGTCAATTATAAAGGTCAATAATGAAGGTCATTTGTGCAGTGTGACTGAATTGCCAGCCTAATCTGTCATCTCAGTCACAAATTCATCCCTCTATACTCGAGCTTGAGGACAAAACCTTCAGAATCCGTATCACTCTTCCACCACAAGAGATATGCAATATTAATAAACAAGTCATGAGCTGTGAAAAAAAAAAAAATCACAAGTCATGAGTTGATATTAAATCTTCGTAATGACGGCCAAGCTCTTTACAATTTATCTTGATAATGCATTTCATAAATGAGGGCACAGGGAGTGTTCCTTTGCATTTGTCAACAACCCATACCCTTAGAAGACAGCTATCTTTACCTTTTCTTCCAAATAGGGGTGACAAATTCTGGAGCACATATGCCGCTTACCTGAGAATGTGTTGAATTTTGCAATATAGGTGATTATGGCACGTAAATAGTTGTCATGTTCATAGTAAATATTTATTTTTATATTAACTGTTTACTGACTGAGATAGTAAGAATATATTTCTCCTGGCAAAATGTGGCATATGTAAAGCAGCCTGGGGAAAACCATTGGATGTCGCTGCTGCTGAATTCTGGCAAACAGACAATATTTATACTAATTATTTCTGTCTATAATGTACTTTTTGCTTTTATTACCTTTTTATTAACTTGCCTGGGCTTTCTGCAGGGATCACATTACGTGAATACATGTAAGTCGTCAGTTTAACAAATGAACATAATCTGTCTGCTTAAAGGTGTTAGCTTCTGGCTTGCTAGCTATGTGTGCTTTTCTCACATAATGAATTTCATGCTTTGATCACCTTATTGGTTATATACCATAGTGAACTGAATATAAGCCTAATAGAGTCTGATTATAAACCACCTAAATACTAGCTGTCAAATTTACCAGAGACACACATGTGCTGTTGCTTACACTGTATACATGCCACACTGACAATGGGCCTCATTTATCAAGCTCGATATGAACAGATTTATTCATAAATCATTTGTATGATAAGCATTCACACAAGAAAATCCTGTAATTTGGGAAAAAAACTTTCGTATCCTACTCGTGCTCCTGAATGTGTGTAAATTTACACGTAAGAAATCTAACTAATATAAACCTTGATTGATTGGCTTCACATATAAATCACGATTACTGCACTTTTATATATTTAACTATTACAAATTTAACTTTTGTGAAACAAAGATGTTTTATAGTAATGACATTAATTAAAGAAATATAAAATATGAAAAAGTAAACAAAGCAAGACAACATAAATCTATAAATTAAGACAAATAAGACCAGTCATTCGATTAATAATGCCTCTGTATAGAAGGAGGATGTGCTCAGGAGATGTATAAGTCTGGTCTGTTTACCACGGCATCTTCTTTTAATGCTTTGCAACACTTCATTAGAGCTGCCACTAAGTGACCAATCTGGAATGTGTCGTACACTTCCTAGTGGGAATTTTAAAGTTTGGTTTGGATTACACAAACATTTACACACGACTTTAATAAAAAAAAAAAAAAAAATGAGGCCCAGGGTTTGGACTTCACTTTTGGGGCTAGCCACACTTTAAATGCTTGTGATTGAGATACATATCTCAGTTCAGAAAATCCTGCAGTTTTCAGAACTACATGTAGTAGAAAATTTCACTATATGAATTGTTTTCCTACATACACTTTAATGCAGTTATCCAACCAGCCAATCATGTGGCAGCAGCAAATTACGTAAATCTTGCAGATACAGGTCAAGACCTTCAGTTAATATCCACATCAAACATCAGAATGGGGAGAAAATGTTATCTCAGTGACTTTTGGTGCCAGACAGAATGGTTTGAGTATTCCAGAAACTGCTAATCACCTGGGATTTCATGTATAACAGCCTTTATAGTTTACACAATTTTGTGCAAAAAACAAAAACAGAAAAAAAAAAAAATTAATGAGCAGCAATTATGAGGGCTATTCTTAAACTCCTTGTAGATAAGTGGGGTCAGAAGAGAATTGCTAGACTGGTTTGGGCTGACAAGAAGGCTACAGTAACTCAAATAACCACTCTTTACAACCGTGGTGAGCAGAAAGGCATCTCTTGAGAGCAGATAGCATGAACAATGCTAAACTGGAGGTTTTAGGCTTCTTCTCCTACTCCTACTCTATTGAGTACTTTATCTACATTGGTGTCATTAATTCCATTTTCTCTGAACTATTCTTTAAAAGCTCAATTTAACTTTAGTGATCCATGAATGTGATTAATGCTATGATTTCTTTTCAATTAAGAGCATTTGTTCTCATATTACTGCCATGTTTCTGGCATTCAAGATTCAAAGAACTTTATTAATCCCAGGGGGAAATTGCTTTGCATGTGTTTAACTCCACTGGTAAAGAAATAAAATACACTGTTAAGGTGATGCTGGTTTGTCCATGTAGTAATTTAAATCAGGTCTGTCTCCTATATATCGACTGAGCTGCCTCCAGAGAATCCTGGTGTGTTGTAAAGAATCAGTAACTGAGCTGTTAAACTGAGCCTGTGTTTTAAAGACATTAACATCAAGGAGTTATGGGAATCCATCAATTATAGCTATCAAACTGCAGCAGCAGAAGTAAATGCTGAATTCACTACCTATTATTGAGTCATATCTGTGATTCAGTACTTCTCAATCTTTTTATGCGTAAGAGAATCAAACTATGTGAGATTTCATTCATCACATTAAGCAGGATATGAATTGATAGTGTTTCATAGAAGACAACTACTCACACACACCTGATTTAAGTTGAACTTGTGCTACCGACTGGTGAACAAGAGAATCATTAATGAATCATGAGCATCATGAATCAGCATGTTTGATTGTCAGCTACTGAAATACGTGGCACTCACACAGCTTCAAATTTGACCAGTGATAGAGAGGTAAGGAGGGCATTTTTATATTTTATATTTTTATTTTGTCCGTGTTATAAGTTTTTTATTCATAGTTTCCAAGCAAGTATGGTTAACAACCATAATTACAAAACAACCCCCCCCACCCCTTTCTTGTTGCCTTTCACAAAACAAAAGGTTTCATTTGGTATGCAGCTATGTACTTATGCTATGTACTTAAACATGGTCACGTGATGCACCTCAATGCTGTTATTATAGCATGCTACTCATTTTAAATCCCACCGCCTGCTGCACTACACACAACCAGGTGGTGCAATCTGGTTGACAGTGGAAAACTGTTTACTAGGTGGGTTAATTAACATGCACAGATGACAGTTAGTCTTTTCAGAATCAGGAATAAGTAAGTATGTGGAATCACTGATGAACCTGTGCAAAATAGATTTTGGCACAAAGCTGTCATATAACTCTAGCAAATATTTTTTTCATGTGATACGACAACAGAACACTGTATTTACATAGCTGAAACATTGGCCAGTGACTTGTCAAGAGCGTAAACAAAATGTGCTAGAAACTAGAAATTAGTGGAGGACAATACTCACAAACTTATTCATTTCTCTTAAGCTGTATCAACACACCTAGCTAGGCATATTCTGTTACATATTTTAGCTACCATTTTTTTAGACTAAGGAACTCCTTCTTCCCCTCAGCCATTAGACTTTTAAATGGGTAGCCAGTGGACACAGACTAGTCTCACAT
>CM075024.1:13015178-13035873 GCA_037576675.1 Pangasius sanitwongsei
CCTCTTCACTATAACTGACTGAGAACACACCTCTTCACTATAACTGACTGAGAACACACCTCTTCACTATAACTGACTGAGAACACGCCTCTTCACTATAACTGACAGAGAACACGACTTTTTCACTATAACTGACAGACACAGAGGCCACGCCTCCTTCACTGTAACTGACAGGTAAAGATGCCACGCCTCCTTCACTATAACTGACAGACACATAGGCCACGCCTCCTTCACTGTAACTGGCAGGCACAGACGCCACACCTCCTTCACTATAACTGAGAAGCACAGACGCCACGCCTCCTTCACTATAACTGACAGACACATAGGCCATGCCTCCTTCACTATAACTGACAGACACATAGGCCACTCCTCCTTCACTATAACTGGCAGGCACAGACGCCACACCTCCTTCACTATAACCTAGAAGCACAGACGCCACGCCTCCTTCACTATAA
The DNA here is from genome assembly GCA_037576675.1 of Pangasius sanitwongsei. Classification (NCBI taxonomy): domain Eukaryota; kingdom Metazoa; phylum Chordata; class Actinopteri; order Siluriformes; family Pangasiidae; genus Pangasius; species Pangasius sanitwongsei. Next base: position 13,015,634 of record CM075024.1, read on the forward strand.
CTGACAGGCACAGAGGCCACACCTCCTTCACTATAACTGACAGGCACAGAGGCCACACCTCCTTCACTATAACTGACAGACACATAGGCCACGCCTCCTTCACTATAACTGACAGGCACAGAGGCCACACCTCCTTCACTATAACTGACAGGCACAGAGGCCACACCTCCTTCACTATAACTGACAGACACATAGGCCACGCCTCCTTCACTATAACTGACAGGCACAGAGGCCACACCTCCTTCACTATAACTGACAAGCACAGCACAGAGGGAAAAAAGCATGAAGTAACTCATTTGATAAAATTTCTAAACAGTCAACTGTAAAGACTCTGTGTGTATCAGACTTTATTCATACAGAGACACCTGAAACCATCTGTCACCACACAGTTTAATGAAACTGAGTGTTGATATTGTAAATACTGAAAATGCCTCATCAATTCAAATCCTACTATTTACATGATGATACAACAGTATTGGTATGATGGTATACATTTTATACCAGTATAAATAATAATGCCGTAAAATAATTATTCCCAGCAGCATCACGTCGTTCAAAATCTGACACTAGACTTTTAAACTTTTAAAGGCAGTGAAAATGAAAGACAACTACTGAAGGCTAAGAGTGAGTCTTTTAATAAGTTCAGTAAAAAAAAAATCAAGCAATTTTTTTCCCCCCAAAAAAGTCAGCATTACCTGCTTCTTTTTTTGTCGCAACAGACAAGCCAACCATGAGGAGACCTGCAACAACTGCAGAGAATTCAGAAAAGAGGTCTGTTAATCAATCAGTCAGTACTTGTGATAATAAATCTACTTAAATGTATTAATGTATGGTTAAGAGTATACATTTTTTCCCATAGTGGCCCTGTTTTGAAAGAAAGTACCATCTGTAACTGGTTTATTATCAGTACAAAAACTGTCATGACAATGAATAATACACAATACCAATAACACTTATAATGTAAATGCAGTTTGTAATTTCCATGCAACCTCCAATGTTCCATTCAGTTGTAAGGTTAATAGGGGATAATGCATGCACCTTAAGGTTGATCAGGTATGCATGAAGTGTTAAGTTCTGCAAGTTTTAAACAGGAATCGGAAACATACTTGGAGAGCAAAGTCAGATCATCCTTTAATAAATGTATTATAGATGATGTGCGTTAATATTTCAGGACTCACCGTGAAGGAAACTGCGCCCATGAACCATGTCTGCTCCTTTCACCACTGCCTTCGATCTCCAATACTTCCATTTAGATAGGAATAATTAGAAAAGAAACGAAGGATATTTCCAAAAAAAAAAAAAAAAAAATCAGTGGTGCGGAGTCTCGCGCACACCAGCCCCTGGGTGATCGCGCGTTTATTTCAGAAGTACAGCAAGAAATCCAGCCAGAGAAATAAATAATAATTAAAAAAAACTGTTCAATGAGCAGTGTATTATTTAAAAAACACACACACACATTCACCACTTTGTTAGAGAGGAGTGTTTCATGCTGCATGCACGCATTCGGCTTCCCTGCATTGCTCCACCTTTAGCGCTTTTGAAGCAAGTCGAGGGAGGTTTTGCAAAGAAAACAACATTTCAACAAAAGCCTCCATCCTCATAAGAAACAACACGAACAACAGCAGAAACGCACGTATCCATCCATCGATCTCTCCATGCATCTGTGCCTCTGCGCATCAGTGTATCCAATCCTCCAGTTCATCACTTCTTCTTCTTCTTTTTCTTCTTCTTTATCTTGCTTTCACTTGTTCGCAACATGCAACTTCATCCACGTGCAGTTTTGTTTTTTTGTATTTTTTTTTTTAAAGATTGGTGTATATTTTAATTTCTCTTCATCCTTGGTGAGCACTGAGCACCGCAGAGTTCATTCCCAATGCCGTGCTTTAGTTTGCTGACTTCTTCCATAGCACAGATTTATGCTGCACTGGCTGTTAAAACGCACGTGCACCATATCATCTCTTTCCCCTCAAATGCATTTGTAATCCAAATCTGTGCCAAAATAAAAATAAATAAATACAAAAAGCAGTTATACTGCAGGATCCATCCAGCACAGCAGCTCAGACTCACACAAATGCGACTGAATGAAGAAGCAAGGAGAAATTCTCTCTCTCTCTCTCTCTCTCTCTCTGGTAGGAAGTGGTAGGATGGATAGAATGAGATGGATGGATGGGAGGAGGAGACGCATCAGAATCAGCATCATCTGGCCAGGAGCATCTGCAGCATGAGAGGAAGTCCATTCATTCAAGTGCAAATAAAGTCAGCTAGCTCCCTTAGGAGTTCCCAGAGCTGAGGAATTGACTTCCACGCTGAATTATTATTATTTCTGTGCCAGGTAATGAGTTATGAGAGGTTTACCCTGTATGCTTTTTAGCCTACATGATTTTGATCTCACAGGCAAAAAATTGCATGTTGTAAAAGACATCTTTGGTCATTAGATGAAATCAGTGGTTTTAGAAGTCATATAATATGACGTTCTCGTCAGCGGAGATTTAGTGCCATTGTGACCAAAGACAGCTGATAACAAAGTTCTGGCAGTATCACAGATTTTTTATAAAAACCTCAGAGTGTGAGATTTGAAGTTTTACAGTTTTACACTGTACTTTAAGATTATGATGAGTCACATTGTAAGAGATGATCCCAAGCAGATCTTCTATAACAGACCATTCTCCATGTGAGATTATACGATGAAGAGCCTCTAACGATAGACCTGTGATTAAAGGAAATTTCTACATTTTGTTACGTCATCAACCAGCGTGATCCGGGCTTGTGCAGAAAATGTTGTCACATAAACAGAAGCATTTTTCAAAGTAAACTTGATGTTTTTTTTTCTCTTCATTAGCATGTTTTGTTTTACGGTTCGTCATTGCCACTACTGTATTTGTAGGTGTCTTTGAGTTTTGAGTCATCCTATACCATCTTCCTATTGGAGCTGACACTGGAGACTCCTTCCATTAATGTTAAATAAATGTCTCCTCACAGAAAACCTTACCATATCAACAATTACATATGCTTTTATTCTGTTTATGTGGTGCATCCACTATGCTGTGAATCAGTTGTTACTATAGAAATGGTAATCTGCGATTTGAATTACACTCAACCCTATTGTCAGAGCTGCTGTCATAGAACATGAATCACTGCCTTCTAACCAATCAGAATTGAGAATTCAACAGTACTGTGGTATAATTACGGTAGGTATAGTAACATGAGTTATGTGATTGTTTAAAAGGCTAACAAGTAGTGGACGTTTATGACCACCAGTTTGCTGAAATCATAACATGTGCCTTGACCTACGTCATGTCATTGCGTTCAGTTTCAAAGGCATTTTGAACCCTTAACAAACTGACAGTGTGTGGGTGAGTGTGTGGTATTTTCAGCCTTGCTGCTTTCATGCTGCTAATTGGTGGTCATGAAAATTGCTTGTTTCAGCATCAGAGCTCCAGCGCTTCACCATTATATGAATCCATCCATTTGTTGTACCGCCTATCCTAAACAGGGTTGCGGGGGAGCCTGGAGCCCTATCCCAGGCAACTCAGAGCACAAGGTCACACACATTGCAGGGCACAATCTCACACACATTCACACACTATGGACAATTTGGAACTGCCAGTCAGCCTACAACACATGTCTTTGGACTGGGGAGGAAACAAGAATACCTCTAGGAATAAGCCGCCATGCCCCATTACACGAATATGGATTCTAAATTTGGAGCCCAAATATAAATTTTCAGTAAACATGACATGGAAAATTTCTGTAAATTTGATTCTCCGCCAAATACACTGCAGCACAAAGTTTACGCCCATCATCCAAAAAAGTTCCTAGAAGTGTTTAGTCACAGCTCTACTCGATGACACGGCTGATCAAAGTGATTCAGTGGCGTGAGGTGATGTCTGCGTAGTTAAATAAGCCTTGGCAAGCAGAGGACACCTTCTATGTTGCAGTATTCCCATTCAGCATGTCTTGGTTGAACCTGAGGCCACTGCATGCATGCTAATGAATGCATTTGTATGCTTGCATCAATCTGCATAAAATATGACGCTGCTCAAAGTACAAGGGCTTTTGATCAACAGCCAGCTCATAGACTGTAAATGATTTTAGTGCTGGTAAATCTGATGCTGATTCAAGGTTCATTTTTTTCTTAAAGCGGTTAAGGGTTGTATCCCAAATGGTAGCGTTTGATATTAGGGTTGTTATTAGAATTCATGAAAGCTAGCAATCCTCATTGAGAAGTTATTTTCTTTGATTCCAGTTATTGATTTACTGCCTTCTTTCGTTGACTGTGGCACATGCCCAGCAATTTCCAAATGTTATTAATGTTACTTAAGTCTTAATTAGTTTTACCTAAATATTATATTACACCAGGTCTTTCTGGTCTAATTCCCTGCACATTTTAGTGTTTCTACTGGGTCCATGTATGTTGTGTTCATTCATTTTTCATTTTTAAATGAAAATGGGAAAACAAGGAAACAGTTTAATGAGTTCAACATCAACCTTCCATTATTTACCTAATTATCTTTTGTTGAACTTACATATTTGACTTAAGTGGGTCCCTGGAGGACTAGTGGTTAAGCCTCATTGCCACGGCTCTGGGTTGATTCCTGGCCAAGGAACCAACCCCAGCCACCGGGGTTGCACAAGACACTGCACTTCCAGTGCCTGGATAAAATTGGAGAGGGTTGCGTCAGGAAGGGCATCCATCATAAAAACCGTGCCAAATCAAATACACGGCCCAGTGATCCGCTGTGGCGACCCCTAACGAGAGCAGCCAAAAGAAGAACAAGTGGAATTTGGCTTAAGTGGAAATTCTACTATTTAAAAACAGTACGTTGATCTAAGAATTTTTTTATTGTTTTATTTTTTTTTTCTTGCCACACACTAAAATAAGAAATTAGTTCATTTTTTCCATAAACATACTGCATAGTTTCAACTTGTTTCACCACGCAAAGTCTTCTGAGAACCGATTCGAACTGGAAGTACGTGTAGGCTATTCTCCGATGTGTACTTTGAAATCTTACAGTGTTTTCATAAAAGATATGATAAAATGGGATCAGCATATGTACAAATAAATTGATTTTGATAACCTTAAATTGCAGCACCTGGAAAATCCTGATGATTTTTCAGCCACAGTGTCATCCTTCTTTCCTGAATTATTTATTTACTTATTTATTTATTTATTTATTTATTTAAAGCATGTCATGCTCTGTGTTAGCAGGATATCAAGAGCAGTCTTAACCAACCCAGTAATTGCTGATACACATCCGGATCATTCAAGATTGTTCATTAATTTTAGCCCCAAAATTTAATCTGAAATCATGAAAAGCAAACAAAGAAGAAATATGACACAATTTTATAAAATAATAATAATAAAAAATAATTGTTTTTTTCCCCCAATTTTAAATAAATAAATAAATAAATAAATAAATAAATAAATAAATAAATAAATAAATAAACAAACACATTAGATAGACCTTACTGCTCTAACACAGGCAAATTGACTCATGAAGGGCCTGTTAATAACCTGATTTGCTAGATTAGGTCTATTAGAGTAGAAACAAAAACAACCAGTACCAATATTTGGAGCCAATGTAAGACCTGCTTTCAGTGCTGTTTTTAATAAGCCCTCAACTACCGTCATGAATTAGAAGTACACATCACCTTTGTCACGCAATTGTGCCCAAAGGGAGGAACGTCCGCCTAGCAGGGAGCTCTTTCTACAATAACACTCTTGGGCTCAGCAGTAAAAACAATATAGCTGAAGTGATTTAAACAATTTGTTTCCTTTGAACTCTGTACAGAAACATAATTTCTCGCTACTTCTCTAGGAAAATAACACTGTTACTGTCATGTACAGATAGAGGAGTCTAAGAAATTAAAAAAAAAAAAAAACGGTCTAAATGAGCAAAATTAAATGTTACATGAAGGGTTTTTTTTTTGGCACAACTGTCTTGATCCTTAAAGGAAACCTCCACCCTAAAACACATTAAATATATTTTGAAATATTTGTGATTCAGGTGCTAATATGTTAGCTGGAGCTGTATTTTTGTTATTTCTATGAGAAGTTAGTGAAAAAAAATTAAATGACACGAAACATAAAATTTGAATTTGAACATAAGGGATAACAATCACGCTGTAAAAAAAAAGATGTAGGAAAAGTTGGGTTGCCAGTAAAGTACTGTAAAATTTACAGTAAGCAACTCATATTTACAGTAAATAAACAAAACATATTTAGAGTAAAACACTGTAATGTCTTAGCCGGTATAAAATAACACATAATCCAGTACATTTGCTCATTTGGCTGATGCAGGATACAACTGAGCAGAATGTTAAGGGTCTTGCTCAAGGACCCAACCATGGCGGTTTGGCAGTACTGGGATTTGAACACATGACCTTCTGATCTGAAACTCAAATCTTTATCCACTAGCTTGCATTGATCCAACCACTTCTACCACTGAATTAACTCCACTAAAAGATTGCATTGCATCAATGCAAGCTCATTGCACTAGTTGTAGTGACTCAATGATTTGAGTTACAGATCAAAAGGTTGTGTGTTCAAATCCCGGCACTGCCAAACTGCCATGGTTGGGTCCTTGAGCAAGACCCTTAGCCTTCAGCTCAGTTGTATCCTTCATCAGCCAAATGAGCAAGTGTACTGGATTATGTGTTATTTTTATATTATGTAAGACATTATAGTACTATACTGGAAATATGTGTTACAGTTGTTTACTGTCAATTTTACAGTACTTTACTGCCACCCCAGGTTGCCAGGTTACAGTAAAATCTACAGTTTTTCTTTACAGTGCAGGTTTAGCTGTTAGCTCCTAAAAACAACTGTTTCGACAAGAGCTTTTTTCCTCGTTCGCCAACTTTTTCTGTGCTGTTCAACATCATATTAATGAGAACTACAGGGTAGAGATAGTGGAGACAGCAAAAACATTGGACTCAAAGATCCAGAATGCAGTGCAATTGAGTTACAGCAGAGACTCGGCTTGGCTAGTTAGAGATCTATGAGATGAGAAGCGCGATGGTAGTAATGGTGGTATTAGCACAACAGGTGAAGCTTTGGAAACTGATCTGTTTAAGCAGAATGTACAGATGAGGAGAGAACTGGACAGAAAAAAGGATTAAAGCTCTGCTGCATCGCATTCGAGCTACAAAGTGTGTGTGTGTGTGTGTGGGGGGGGGGTGACAAGGACACCTCCATGTTTGTCTTTTGTTAGCAACAAGCTAGCTAGCTAACTGTGAGGAATGATGTATACTTACCACTTCAAAACCACAAACTGTATAATTACTGTTATAGATTTAACAAGCTAATCTGTCTGTATATTGATTGATCAAAAGCAAATTGCTGTATATAGCATAATTCATTTAAAGTGCTGCTTTGTTTACTGTTGACGCTGTAAGCAGTCATATTGATTTGCTATCACTTGCTGAACTTGCAGGAACTCGGTGTTGAGGAGACCATCCCGAGTTCCTGAGTAGGAATTTTGAGTTGAGGGGCGTTTTTGTTTTTTTCTTGGTCAGAGGTCAATAATTACGAGTTACGACCAAAGTGAAAATAGACCAATACGAGAGAAGGTTAGCTTAATAAGAATAAGAACTTCAAGAATTTCATTAAAAGTCAAATATCGAAAGATTATATGTTAATTATAAATATTAATTTGCAGGTCTTTCAGGGTGGATTTTTCCTTTCAGTCTACTTCACTCCAGCTAAAGATAAAATAATGAAACAAACATTAAAATCTCAGTGGGATTCAACCAAAGAGAAATTAATAAGAGTAAGCTGTCAAGGGCATTTCAAAAATAAGGATTCAGGAAGATTATCATGTATAAAAGCAGACCAAAATTATTGATTAAGATTACGCTGATCACGCTATGAGAACAATGAGCAGAGATGGTTATGGTTCTAAATAAACACTAATTTTGTTTTATTCAGAGCATTCAGAATAAAGCTTGTCAGTCTTTCTGGCTTTTAACACAGCGAGATGGGGTAAGAAGGATTGAAATTCAAATGCATCTGCACACATGCTAATCCTATTAGTGGCCTTTCTTCATATCTCTGGATGTTACACCATCTCTCAGTGGCTTGATGTATGAGAGTCATGTGACCAAATAAATCAGAATTCAGCTCACTGATTGGTGGGTAAAGAGATGAATAGTAGCAACATGGCAATTATGCAAACGAGGACTTATCTAGCATACTGTATATATCTCCACAGCACACACACACACACACACACACAGATCCACTTCAGCAGCAGCAACAGCAGCATGACCATGAAGTGAACCAATATGTCTCAGAAACAAAGATTCATCCTTGGCTCAGAAAAAAAAGTGCCTTGTTTAATTAAGGGAAAATTTCTGGAGCATAACGGAGATAAGAAGCATATTCATTCTGCTTCTCTGGATTTATAATTAAAAGCGGTTTGGGAATACGGCATACCCTAATATGAATTCAATATAACAAATAAAACGAACTCTAACATTTAACATTTACCACCTGTGTGTAATATACTAAAATCTTAAATCTTTAAAATCTCTACCACATTATGTATATAGTATATTAGTACAGTTTACAAAAAATAGCCACAGCTTCTTTGGTGCAAAAGAGAAAGGCCTACAATAGATAGTTATATCATTATTACTATGATATATTACTATTAATAACAAATATTAACACGTACATGTACCAGAGTAAAACCATGATAATTTCTTTTTGCTATACACTGAAGACATTTGGGTTTGATATCAAAAGATGATTATGAGATGGTAGATCAGAATTTCAGCTTTCATTTCCTGATAATTACATCTAGATGTGCTAATCAGCTTTTGAACATGGCACCTTTGGTGGCAGATATATTAATTTTCTATAACCACAGCTCTGACAGTATTTCCAGCTGCAAGGTTTACATTAATGTGCTTGTTCTAATGTGTTATCATTTCAACAGTATAGTGATATTTTACATAGAGAGTTGTATAGCTGACATAAATAGATAAAAATAAAATGTGTTTAATTGTTGATATGGTGAAGTTTTCTTTAAGGACACATTTATTTAACATTTATGGAAGGAGCCTCCAGTGTCAGCGCTTTATATCAGTCAGTAATAAAGCTGTTCCTTCACATTTTCCAACATGAAAAAGTCTTCAGGATGGAGGGCTTTGCAGTATTTCAGTAACATGACATGCTGCATGTGGGGGAATGACTGTTTGTAGGTCTTACAACAGAACTGATAAGAAACTTCCTTGTTTTGCAGACATTCTACAACATGAAACACAACTAGAAAAAGGTAAGCTGGCAATTTGCTGTGGTAAAAGAGGAATAAAGCACTTCAGGACATTCTTTTATAAGAAAATAATGAACTTTTTTGGTGGTAACAGTTGTTTCTCTACATGTCAGGCAGCATCACACCAAATCATTGATTAGTTTCTTACAACAGCAAAACCCATTATGCTTTATTCCATATTTAATATAATAATATTCATCATGCACATTAATCATAGTTCCCATACCACAAATATAGCTGCACTGAATGATAGAGTTCTGCGGGATTGATATTTTCTGATATGCTTGTACAGACACAGTATTATTCATACAATTATTACTATTGTGTGAGCTGTATCTTTACACTGGACAAAGATATAGAGATTTGTTAACATATGATCTATATCTGTACCATATGACCTTATTCTGTACAGTGGATATAATACTACTGCTAATGAATGTATTATCTACAGTATATCTAGTTCTCTAGTGGCCTCAAACGAATCATTATAAATTCAAACGGCCCAATTAAATTCAATAGACCTGGTATAATAGGCCTACTGAATGAATTAATGCATTCATTTTAATAATACCCCAGAATAGTACTACTACAAGACTGCTACATCTCCTAATATAAATATATAAATCAACTATAAAGTGAACAAACAGAAAAGCTCACGCTCCTGGCCTAGCGTGACACATATTAACCTCACTGTTCAGTTTGTTCATTAAAACAGCTCTGACTGTTTGCCATTCAACAAGGTTATACTTCATTAAATAACACCTTCAGGAGAACAGGCCACTCTTAGCACAGGCGAATATTTGTAGTTTTCCTGTTGTGTGTGCCTGCCAGTGTGCTGGTCTGCTCTAAATCATAAATACTGTGCCACTGGCTAAAATCAGCCATGTGGTTATGTATGTTTCTTACACAAAACTGGTTAAAAAACTGGTTAACCTATGATTAAAGCTAACTTAATTGTATTAGTGTGATCTTAAATACGTTAGCAAGGCTTACAGTGGCTACGTTTACATGCATATCAATATTCCGATATTAATCAGACTTTGGCAATATTTTAATTAGTACTGAGTCATGTAAACGCTGCAATCTGATTGCCCGGCTCAGATTACGACAATATTCTGATTCGCCAAATTCCAATTCCCAGCCCTGGAATATGTCTGTTTTAATCAGACATTTGTAACATGTAAACACCTTATTCAGAAAATCGATGAAAATTGATATATGTGCATGCTCAGTCCCGAAGGAATTGTGGGTGCTAACAGATGCTTAGCTGTAGGCTAGGTATTTAGGCATAGCAACTCAGGCTTCTTACAACAACCATGTATACAGGAATATTCCGATGCCTGGACGCATATAAACATCGTATTGGAATATGGCTGCAACCCGAATATAGACCTTAAAGGGAATTTGATGTGCATGTAAACGTAGCCATTGAGAGGCTTTTATCAGAGAATGTTAGCTAACACATTTACACTTTGTTCGCTGGCTATCAAAGAAAGACATTGGATTAGCTAAATATAAATCACTGTCTTGTTAGTTATCTACTGTCAATCAATAAAATATTTATTTTACAATTGATAGCTTGCACAAATGGTCTTTTTTTTTGTATTCACTGCATTCGGTCTCTATCTCTTTGATTCATTTTGTTTGGCAGATTATTTTTCCACCTTGGAGTTTTTTTTTTATAGCAAAGATCAAACTGGAAACACACAGCATTGGCTCTGGCCTTCCTGTTTCATTCTATACATCATCTGTCTCTAATCTAACCACAGCAGCTAGAGTCAATTATCACATCTGCAGGGCTGGCTTCTCTTTTATTGCTGTCTGGATGAGCGAGTCTGAATCCTCTGCTTCCAGTGCACTGCAAATTATCTTGTGTACATAGTGGCACTTATCAGCAAGTACGAACGTGTCCTCATGGAGTCAGACTGATAAAATTTAAATAGAGCCAGAGACGGGAGAAGAGTGAACAAGCGAAAGAAGGATGAAATAAGAAGAGCTGAAAATATGGCTGAAATATAAGTTTTAAAAAATGATTAGAGGCAGTGTTATAAAATGCTATTGTGGTAAAAGAAAAGGACATAACTTTATACTAGAATGACCTAGTTAATAGCTAGCTAATATCATGCACACTAGGAATGTGAATGAAAATGAATGCATTATTCAGATTGAACAGCAGATGCATTTTAAATAAATACAAACATAGATGCAAATAATAGGATAGTAGGTACAGTATTCTTTTTTCTTTTTTTTTTTTAAGAAAGCTTGCCAGGAAGTTTCATCTGCCTAATTCTGGTTAAACTCTGAATACTGATACTGATACTAAAGATTTGAATATTTTAAGCATTAAACAGATAGAGATCCAGACAATAACATTGTGTTACATCACTAGAAGCCAGAGCAAATCCATCTATTAGTTGCCTCTTGCTCTAGTTAGAAATATTAACTGATTGATTACAGTTGTCGGTTTGAAACAAACAAACAAACAAACAAACAAACAAACAAACCTTATGTAGATTATAGATTAAGTGATTTGTTTTAAATTGTCATGATTAGCAACACTTTTTTCATAATCTGACTATGACATATGACATATGCAATAATATTGTGGGCGTAACAAATGTCCCTAATTTATTGACTTAATCACGGCCATTTCCAGGATGTTCATAAAGGTACTTTCTTCTAGGTAAACCCCTATGAACTATCAAGATATCCATCTACAATTTAGTATTTAGTAATTTAGTAAAACATCATATTCTAGACTGTCAATTAAAACAAAACAAACCAAAAAACAAAAGAAAACAAAAAAAAAACTATGCTATCTATTATCATATCCAAAGGCAATACATTTTTAAATTCAGAAAACAAATCATTTTCGTTTTCCATATATGGATTGAAGGCATGATAAATGGATTGGTCCTGGACCTTTTCTAAACACACTGGATGTTCTGTCAACTGATCCATAATAATGTTTATATTGCACATCACTGAGATGAATTTTTATTATAGTGGGGATTTTTTTTTTTAAAGAAATGTTACAGTTTTGATGTAAAATCTAAAGAGAAGGTATGTGAGCATTGGGAGAGCACATTGCTAAGTAGTGCAACGGCAACGGCAGGAGGGTTAATTGGCTCTGTAATTCATCATTTGACCTCATTAGCATGCTGGTAGGGGAATGAAGATTTATTAGTGTGGGTCACACTCCAGGCCTTGTCACCTCACTGGGGGACAGAAACGACCATTTGCCCGTATAACCACAGGGAGCTGAGGGGGGAGAGAGTCACTATTCTACCTGTCTGTGCTATACTTACCTTCATAGTCACACTGTTCCTGATGATTCATTTACCTTATTGCATTATATTTTTATTTATCTAGTCTGTGTTGTTACTCGTCCTGTCACTCCATTATAGGCTTATCTACTTAGTTTAATATACGATTAATATAACATTAAAGATAATGAATATAATTATTAATTAATTATTAAATATAGATAATACAGTGGAATTAATACATGGTGAGCCTGTGACACATGACGCGTTTCTGGTTCACACCTTTATGTTTCATTATTTTATTGATAACTAATATTATATTGTTTTATTGTTAGTCTATTGTTAGGCTACAGAATTATGAGAAACTGAGTCAAGCACATCAACTTCCATTTGGACAAAATTGTTTTTAGTATTTTCCCAGTTTTAGTAAAAATAATAATGGATTATCTTCATCCAAAAACAGATTGAGTTAATTTATACAGTAATTATTAATAATTTAATATTAATAGTAAGTCCACTGGGGTCCAGTCTGAGCCTGTGTCTGAGTTTGAGACCACACTGAAAACCTGGGATTTTTTTTGTTTTCAGTTTTAACCTGGAAATAAACGGGCATTTTAGAATTTAAAAAAAAAAAATTAAGAAAGGAAATGTTCAATATCAATATTGCAATCAATACGGCACTATTTGTAGGACACTATATATGTACATTTAAGCAACTATGTGATATTGAGCATGCAAAAGGTCAAAAGGTCATATTTTCCTTAGGTCTTATGCCTTTCATTAAATTTTTTTTTTTTTTTTTTTTTTTACATAAACTTGTGGAGTCTGTGCCAGCTGGAGTGCACACTGTCATTAAAACAAAAGGGGGACCCACCAAATACTATGAACTTCTGAAATTCATATAAATATTTTGAAGATTCCAGTTTTCACTAAAGTTAATACTGATATATTTTGTCATTACAATTTTTGTGTTAAATTAGAAAAAAATAGAAGCATTTTCCACTGGATCCCACTGTATAAGAAAAAAAAAAAAGCAGTAATACAATGCAATACAATACTGTTTCCTCAAATCCTAACCTGAAAAAAAAGTGTCAGTGTAATAGATATAAAAGGAAAATCCCAATTAAAATGAAGCCTCATTTACTGAATTATTAGTAAGATATTTTTTTTCTGAAAGCAGAATATGATTTCACTTGCTTCACTTCCTTTAATAAAGTGACATATGGGCCCATATATTCTTAATGAGCTGCTGTATGTGAGAGCTGAATAATTCTCTCAGACATGATCTTCTCCTCTTTGAGGCTAATTAATAATCACAGCTTGTTATTACACTGAATATGATTTTTTTAATTGTAAATCGCGTCAATGTATCTATCAATGTAAAATCAGCAATAACAAATCTAATCACTCTCCTTCAACCAGAACTACTACTACTACTACTACTACTACTACTATAATACTACTACTACTACTACTACTACTACTACTAATAATAATAATAATAATGTGTAGATTTTATATAGCACCTTTCTTATACCCAAAGGCACTTTACAATTACTTTACAAAAAAATCAGAAGACAAAAACAGTAATAAACAAAACACAGATTATCAAAATCTTTTAAAAGCTGTCACTGGGACTGAACCACAGAGGCATATTTGGTCACAGACACAGTCTCTGATGGTCAGCACTACCATGGCTCACACACTCCACCAAATTACCACAAAGCACCACCTCTCCGAACACAAGAACAGGCATGTTGTGGAAAGGACTGTCAGAGGCCAGCCAGAAAGAATGCAGTAAACAGCTAAAAACTGAGAGTCTAACAAGCATGCAGAATAAATCTCCCTGGCTTCGACGAAAAGTGATCAGGTGCTGCACTTAGTGCACTACATGGTGGCTCAGTGGTTAAAGCTTTGGGCTACCGAACAGAAAGTTCTTTGTTCAGCACTTCCAAGCTACCACTGTTGGGTCTTTGAGCAAGACCTGTAACCTTCATGCAACTGCTCAGTTTTAAATTGGATGAAAGAGTAAGCCAAATAAGTAAACGTAAATGTACCAAATCGGAGACACATCTGAAGACCAAGGCCAGAGAAAGTCTTCCACTCCCTGAGGACAGTAAAATAACAAAATGGACACAAAAACATGAAAAAAAACCCCAAAAAACTGGCAACAAAAACACACACAAGCACACTCTCAACCTTCGTTTTGATTGCCTGGTAGGCATCTGTAATTTTCTTATACAAGGTCAATTTTAACATTTTTAATAAAGGCTCTTGTGTCAGAAAAGTGTAAAGAGTGTGGAGAGCATTTATGTGGCTGCTGTGCTCTTTGATTACTAATTGGTTTTAATGAAAAGCCTGCTGTGTACAGAACAAGCTTCATGTAAAATTGTGCAAGAAACTCTATTTCTTTTATTTCTTGTGGTCAATTGCATCTTCTAGAACAATAAAAAAAAAATCACAAAAGTTCTGATTAATGTTTTGAATTTCTTTGTTTGGTGTGAGGAAAACTTATGTATTTGCCATGGCCAGGGTTGCCAGATCTGCACTAGAAAAAAAAACAACAAAAAAAACAAACAAACAAACCAGCATTAAACCACAAATAGTTCTTTTGCCATGGTCTTAAAAGCTCTTGTATTATTACACATTTTACTATAAATAAAAATTTCTAAGAGAATGAATAAAAAACATCTTCCCCAGAATTTTGAGGTTAAACACCTGGCAACGCTGCCTATATAGCTCCAAGCAGCATACGCAGTGCTAATTTACTCTTGGTTTTTGAAGGTGGACCAAATCACACACGAAAGTTCTGTACATCGATAAGAATATGAAAATTATTAAAAATGCACATTTTTTCATGCAGAATGTGGCCTAATTATGTCCCTAAGTGTATAATGTATTAGCTTTATAAACTTCTTGTGTATTAGTAGAGTTAATTCCAAAAAGTATTTCAAACACTTTCTTAGACGCAGGCTCTTTTTGAGTTTTCAAAAAAACGATAACGGGACGTTGATAAACTGCCCTAGTGAAGTAGTCGTATATCAAAGTAGAGTGCTTAATACATAACACTGTTATTTAAAGGACAGATAAAGGAAATAAGAGCACACAGCTTTCATCAGTTTCACTTTCCATCTGATAAAGATATCAGACTGGTAGCTTTTGAAGTTTTTAATGAGAAGGCTTGAGTTTTGGAGTCAGAATTTGTCACTTGAAAATGAAAGCTTCATGCCGAGTTAATGCGTCCTGTTGAGTCTTTGTTGGTTGGTGTATTTGCGGCTTTGCCTGGCATCAGCTGGTTCAGCTGATGACCTGATAATGGATTTCAGCCAGAAAATAAGCACAAACACCACACACGCTGCACATATCTTCAGTATCAGCTCGCACGGGAATAAACAGTCCCAATTTTCATGCCTTTGGGGAACTGAGTCTCTAATTAGCATGCTTTTTTAAATCATAAACACACAACTTGTTACCCCGTTCTCAGACTGACTCCAACAGTTTATGATTTAAAGGAATAAATAAGCCTCATCTGAAGGTAATTTCATGCCAGGAGGTCATCATCCAAATGACTCCAATATTCGCACAAAAGATGTGTGCACTCCCTTTGCCTTTTCATTTGACTAATGCTGATCTTCTACTATACTTTTGATCAATTTTTCACAGTTGTAAGACTTTTTTTTAAAATTATTTTAAAGTAAATGAAATGAAAATATGGGTTTTTGCATTATTAGAATTAGTATTCCACACAGGTTAAAGCTACATTTACTTATATAAATACTGAAAGTTGGAAGTTGCATCATCAACATAAATAAGTATGTTTAGTCAAGTATGTCAAACTTGTATTACAGAGTAATACATGGCAATGAAGGTAAAAAGAAGGGTTAGGGTTGGAGTAGTTTTGATTATCACTATATAGTTTTGAATATCACTATATCACAATCAGTGTGCAAAAATGTTGACATTCGATAACATTCTGAGCACTAATTGCACTATAATACCTATAGAAATGAATACTGTATATACTGTATAATGAGCTGTACTGTGTGTGTTGTGGTAAACATCCAGGAATAAGCATTTGGAACTGAAAAATATTTCAGATGGAGTTCAAACCCAAAATCCAGCTATGCCACTGTTTTAAGAATAGCGAAACAATACGTTTAAGTAAGTAAGTTAATGAAAAGGCTGTTTCTTACATAGGTGTAATATGTATGAAGATGTAACACTATATATAGCTAATGAACAAAGGAGCTGGTTAGAGAGAAGGGTATTAAAAATGTATTTTATTTGTTTGTGTTTGTGACTATCTATTTTAAATCTGTAAAGCACAAAAGCTTGTACAAGTATGTTCATGCCTAACACGTGTTATTCAAGACTATTTAAGAAATCACATTTGAACCGTGTAAGAAATCAGTGACTGAAACTGAATCGTCATTGATCGTTTTCTTAAAAAGGTACCTCAGGTTACAGCTTCATATTGCTGTCATAAAGAAGTGGGAGCTCAGTGGTTAAACTGTTAGGCTTCTGATTGGAAGATTGAGAGTTCAAATCCCAGCACCACCAAGCTGCCACCACTGGTAGCTGAGCAAGGCCCTTAACTGCTCATAAATGAGATAATTGTAAGTTGCTCTGGTTAAGAGCATCTACCAAATGCCTTAAATGTAAAATGTCATGAGTAAGACCTGATACTGATGCTCCTTGATGAGTTAGGTGCTTCTGTAACTACTATCAGTCAATAATGTGCTATAGGTGGGGAATGATTTAGTCCTGGTTTTCCCGATAAATATAAATTGACAAAAATTTGTATCAGGCTTTGCTAACTGCTGAAATAGAAACAGCATGACATCCTGGTCACAGTGGGAGGGAAAACAGCTGCTTTTATTGCGGTACAATAAGGAACAGGTCGATAGAAAGTAATGGATTTTGTGAATTAGGTGTGCCCGAGTTTCTCGATGAATGAGGCTCATCATGTGAGTCTGGACCAACCACTGGGCCTTTTTAAATAACAGCAAGAAGAAGGACTGCAAATGAACAAGGACATGGATTTCTATTCATGACTCTGAATGGAAAATAGAATGTCAGCATGCATTTATATTGAATGCATATATAAAATAGCTTTTTGTCTCTTTTGATTTTTTGCTGAAAACCTGTCTGAACATTACTGCAAACAACAGTTGTTCTTTTTCTTTTGGACAGTACACACTATATACTTGAATGCTATTATTATTATTATTATTATTATTATTATGCATTACTGGTGGAAATTGTAATGGTAATATATTTAATCTATTTAGCACTTGAAAACTCGATATGAAAGCAAAAATAAAAGATAAAAAAAAAATTAGCATTTTTATTAATGTGCTATTTTACAGGACGTTTTAAGACATGGTTTTACAATTAGGTAAATGCATATATGGACATTAATTTAGTCAGTTCTTGTTATTTTAGTATATAGAAGTTGAAATTAAATAATGAATGTCAGCTCAACGTGCAGACTCTCTGCTTTAATTTGAGGGTATTTACATTGAAATTGGATGAACTGTGAAGGAATTAAAACATTTTCTAGAACGTGGTCCTTCCCTTTTTTAAGAAGTCAACAGTAATTGGACAAACTAAAATAATCATAAATTAAACTGTCATTTTTAATATTTGGTTGCAAATCCTTTGCAGTCAGTAACTGCCTGACATCTGGAACCCACAGACATCACCAGACGCTGGGTTTCTCACCTGGTCATGCTCTCCCAGGTTTTTATTGCAGATTTCTTCAGTTCCTGCTTGTTCTTGGGGCATTTTGCCTTCAGTTTTGCAGTAAGTGAAATGCATGCTCAATTAGATTCAGGTCAGGTGATTGACTTGGCCATTGCCTATATTGGCCAATATTCCACTCCTTTACTTTAAAAAAAGTCTTGCGTTGGTTTCAAAGTATGCTTCGGGTCACTATCCATCTGAACTGTAAGGTGCCGTCCAATGAGTTTCAAGGCTTTGGTTGAATCTGAGCAGATAATAAATCCCTATTCACTTTAGAGTTCATTCTGCTGCTTTTGTCAGCAGTCACATCATCAATAAATACAAGAGAATCAGTGCCACTGGCAGCCATACATGCCCATGCCATAAGATGAGGTGTTATGCTTCAGATCCTGAGAAGTTCCTTCCCTTCTTCATACTCTTCTCCTTCCATCATTCTCATACAAGTTGATCTTTGTCTCATCTGTCCATATGATGTTGTTCCAGAACTGTACAGGCTTTTATAAGATGCTTTCAATCAACACCTTCAGACCAACCAGAATGTAGGATTTAACAGCACTGGGGTACAATTTATTTAATGAAATGATATCCCTTGCTGTATCTACTGTCTGGCTCACATTTAGTAGCCTTGTGACACTGCGTGGCTGAATACTGTAACCTGGCAACAAGATGCATAACTACATAACTTCTGCAGTGAACCATATGCTGAAAGTGAAATTGAATTAAGTCTAATAATAAGAGTAAAGCTAAAACAGAATAGCACTCAATGTGCTGTGTGTCCTCTTGTTGTTGTGGTCTTCAAATTTGGAACTCATTAAACATTGATATTTTTTAGGTCTTGTCGATTAGCAGCTTTGAATATATAAATATAAATGCATTAAACCAATTGTATGATTAATTGTTTTGTTTTTCTTATTTACTGAATTATTTAATTTTATATTTTTTGCGTGCTTCATGCAATGTACTTTGAGCTGAGTTTTAAATAGAGGAAAAGTGTGGTATAAGTTGACTTCAGTAAAGCTGTAGTTTACCAGCCAATATACCTGTAGTTTATTCAGTTTTGGAGCTAATCAGGGACTAAAGCATTTCCTAAATGACTAAAAACATGACTAAAGCATGTTGTTAAAGTTCCAGGAAATGCAGTGTGAAATAAAAAATAAAGCCAAATGAATATGTCTTATTTAGCATTAAAAAATGTAATAAAACAGTTTAGTCACCAACTCAACAGATCTCTGCCCAAGGTGCCTAGCTGACTATGCCATTCAAGCAGAAATAAACATCACAGCTCACTACAGGCAGGATTATTCAATCTCACTTATACTACCCCAATTAATTGAAGAATTAGCACAATAGGCTGCACAGACACTGATTTGCTTAGGTCAGATTTGAAGAGGGTATGTAGTTATAGCATTTGGCTATAAGCAACTCACAGAAACAAAAGGACAATACATTTATACTTGCTGAAGGGCCCAACAAGGGTAGCTTGGCAGGGCCGAGATTTGAACTTACAACCTTCTGATCAGTAGCATCAAAGCCTTAAACACCAAGCTACCACTTCCCTCAAGCAATGCAAAGCTTTGGTAATGGCAACAACTGTCAGCTTTGTTTTTAGGGCAACACTTACACAAATTTTATCCAAGATTAAAAATTGAAAGTGGAGACACTTGAACAAAGACACTGACAAGTCACCATTATCCATCCTTCCTACTGCATGTTATGGTCTACAAATCCGCCACTGACCTACATAAAATGATAAATCAGGCTAGGGTTTTGGCATCAGGTTCCTTTTTGTGACTACGCTGACTGTAGCACTCCAACATAATCAGGGCCACAAAAAAAGAGAAAGGGGGGGGGGGGGGGGGGGGGGGTGCAAAAAAAAAAAAAAAAAAAAAAAAAAAAAAAAAAAAAAATGAAAATGGGTATGAGGGGTTTTATGAAAAAGAAAATTGTTGTT
>CM075024.1:13043988-13074878 GCA_037576675.1 Pangasius sanitwongsei
ATCTAAAATGTTTTTGTACTGAATCAATAATGTAGAAGTCATAAAATACAAATCTATAACAAAGTTTGTACTAAAAAAAAATAGGGTGCTTAAGACTTTTGCACAGTACTATATATTAAATATTTTTTGTGCCACATTTATTCATGAGTATTATTGAATATGAATACTTGTACTCTTATTAATTACATTTCCAAGAAAAAAAAAAACCTTTTACTCCTTACATTTTATTTAGACCTTTAAAATACTTGTTACAAAACCTGAAGGTCTCTTCTTCTCTCATCCAGCCAATGAAATATGTATTCTATATATCCATTGAATGGGGTCAGTTTAGCATCCAATCATGTTCATCAATTTAGAAAAAAACTATCAAGAATCATGCCAGTTCGTTTCAAATGTAGCACTACATTTGCGAACAATGATCTGCAGCTAAGTCTCAGAATGATTTGCCTGTGTTCTCAGGAATTAAGAACAGCAGAGAGAAAGTGGAAGAAATCACAACTCAACACAGATCTTGCCTCTTACCACACTCCTGTCCAAATTCAGAAGTTAATTGACTTCTGCTAAGACACAGACCTGCTAAGACCTTACAAAGAATACAAAGAAAAGCTGGAAATCTTTGCACAAGATCCTCGCAAGCTCCACAACATCTTTTCTGCACTACTCCACCCACTGGCTCCTCCTGCTCCATCCTCCCTGACTGCTGAAGACTTTGCCACCTTTTATGATGGAAAGACTGAAATAATCTGCCAGACCTTCACTTCTACCCCAACTCCTACACTACACACTCAGGATTCCCCTTCTCCTTTGCTGGCACATTTTTCTAAACTAGCAACAGAACAGATCCTGCAAGTCATTTTGTCCTGCAATCCTACCACTCTTGGATTCAATCCCATTGGATCCAATCCCTTCTACAATGCTCAAGACCATCTCACAAGACCTCTTCCTCTTCATCACTACTATCATCAATGGCTCCATAACATCTGATCATGTACCAACTGCATTCAAGTGAGCAAGGGTTATTCCCAACCTGAAGAAACACAATCTGGATCCCTCTGACATCAGCAACTACCAGACAGCATCACTTCTCTCTTTTCTTTCTAAAATCCTTGAATGAACTGTCTACAATCAACTCTCTCTCTATCTTTCACAGAACAAGATCCTAACCAGTCTCACTTCAAAGGGACATATTCCACAGAGACTACCCTTTTGGCAGTCACTGAGAAGCTACATGCTTCTAGATCAAGCTGTCATCAGTCCTCATCCTCCTTGATCTTTCAGCAGCATTTGACACAGTGAACCACAAGACTCTCTTGTCCTGGAAGGTCGGTCGTATCAGGTGATGTGGAGGGGATCCACATCTGCTCCCCACAGACTCTCCACTGGTATCCCACAAGGCTCAGTACTTGATCCTTTTCTCTTCTCCCTCTATACTCCATCTCTTGGTGTGGTCATAACCTCACATGAGTTTTCATAACCCTGCTATGCGGATGACACTCAACTCATCCTCTCCTTCCCTCCCTCAGACCCTCATGTTTCCACTCAGATCTCAGCATGTCTGGCAGACATCTCATCATGGATGACAGCTCATCAGCAGAAATTATTCCAAGCAAAATTGAACTGCTGTTCATTCCAGGTGATTCATCCCCATGTCAGGATCTTGTGATCTCCCTAGACAACTCTCTGATCTCACCTTCAGTCACTGCACACAACCTTGGGGTAACCATGGACAATCAACTGTCCTTTTCCTCTCACATTGCTAATCTGACACACTTATGTTGATTTCTCCTTTTTAACATCAGGAGGATTCGTCCATTTCTATTCTGACAGGCCACTCAGGTGTCCACACAGGCCACTCAACTCCTTTGTCATTTCGAGACTGGACTACTCATTCCTGGCAGGTCTGCCTCTGAGTGCCATTCGACCTCTCTAAATGATCCAGAATGCAGATGCATGACTGGTTTTCAACCTTCCGAAGTTCTCCTGCACCACCCCATTGCAATGCTTCTTCCACTGTCTTCCTGTAGCTGCCCGCATCAGATTTAAAACACTGATGCTTGCCTACAAAGCCAAAAACGGACCAGGACCCACTTACCTCAAAGCACTTATCACATCCCGCACTGCACCACGCTCCCGCCGATCCTCTAGCACTGCTCGACTGGTCCCACCATCTCTCAGGGTACAAGGAAGGCATGCATCAAGACTCTTCTCTGTTCTGGAATTAACTTCCCCTAGATGTCTGAACAGCTGGTTCACTGGCAGTCTTCAAACTATGTGTAAAAAGACCTAACTCTTCCTAAAGTACTTAAATTAGATTTTTTTTTACACAAAAATCTTTGTGTTGTCTGTGTGCTATTTACTATCTTACCTTCCCAACAGAGTTTTTAGACTGATAGCATTCTTAGTCAATGACCTAACGAACCAGTATCAGAATGTGTCTATTGATAAAGACTCTGGATAAGGGCATCTGACAAATGCCATAAATGTAAAAGTGTTACAGGGTGTTTTCAAGGCATATAAGTATTTTTTTTTTTAATCAAAGATTTTTTGGTTACTGAGCTGTATGTGTAAATTACAGAATTATATTAATTCCCATCTTCTTGCCTACAATGCAGCACTGTTTTGAAACATGTGACCAACTCACAGCAAGTGTTAGGTAGGCTTAAGTACAAGCTCCATAGTGTGGGGTTAGTCGTTACGTGGTGTTACAACAAAGTAACCAATCATAAACAATGACAGCAAGTTAATTTTCTCTCATATAAAATAAAAAGAATGAATTTCTTAAAAATTTGAATTCAAAGACTGAGACACCAAGTAAGAAAAACCTTGTGTGTGGTGAACATTTTGCTTCCTCTATCCCTGGGATGCAATAGATGAAGTGTGTCTTCTGTGAGGGGTGAGAACATAAACATTGAAGAGTATAAACAGTATGTTTGTCATATTTGTGATAAAGCGTTAAAAATGTGCTGACCTATTCACTGAATTGTTAAAAACACTGGTCAGGCAATTTTACTTTTAGTTTATTTCCCATATGCTTGCAAAGATTTAAAAAGGAAACAAGAAAACTTGTAAAAAAAAAATGTAAGGAGTATATAAATCTGGGATTTTTTTTTTATTTAAATTTGGGACTAAAAAAAGTCTTAGAGTGGTGAAATATTTAAAACAAGCAAAGTAAATGTTCAATATTTGTAATTTTTAATATTCAAGATTCTGCACTATTTCTAGGTCCAAATTTGTTATTTACAATTAACCCACTGTGTACACTGTAACATTGTACATCTTGTGACTTTTGGTGGAATTGTACAAGAATAGCAGATGCTAGAAGTTCAGATATGATCTGTAGCAGTGATGTGTATTTTGCTTCTATAAAACATGATTATTCTAACTTAAATATTTGTTAATTTATTAAGCAAAAACCAAAATGTATTAGGTTGTACCCTGCTTTCTCCTACAAATTTCCAGAGGTTGGATGTTGAGCTGTGAAATACTGATATCTCCACAGGTTTTAGCTTACAAATAAAAATATTTGCTAAAGTCAGCCAGCAATGTTCATCTGTCTGCACTGTCTCAGCCATTGCCACTGCTGACTAAGCATTTCATGCCTTTCATCAGGAAACTGCTTTATTTTGATTGGATCTATTATCTTATATATTGGCTTACAGACTTCTGGAGTTATTATTTTTGCATATTTTTTTTTTACTCTGTATTGGTGATCAAAAATAAATGTAGTGAATTAAAAAAAATTTTATTTTTAAAAAAACACAAGTATAAATAAAAGGACAATGACTGTTACAGTGAACCACGTATTCAATAACTGCAACAAGTACATGTAGATGGCCAATTTTCCGCCCCTGGCAAATACATCAATATTTAGAGGATATGAGGTGGTAGTGTGGTAGTGTGTTGGGAAAGAATGGAATAAACTTCTCTAAATCTATTGAAATTTCAATTGTTTGTCCCGACACTAAAAATACATTATTATCCCACATCTAACTACCTCTAATGGTATTAATACATGAAATGAGAATAATAACATGTTGCTTTTGTATTTTTATTACACTGAGGAGCTTGGTTTGGGACAGATCGGTCTGTGCGTTTCAGTGATGAAGAGTGGCAGAAATAGGGCCCAGTAATGGCATTTCCATTTGCTGCTTTAAAGAGTGCAATGGCTCTCTGTGTTATCAGCTTTTGTCAGGAAAAGAGTCTGTCTTACGTTCGACAAGCAGGGGAATTGGAACATGGGTGAAGGGTTAGGGAAGTCTTAAATTCACCTCTTTTGAGCAACACACAGGAGGATAGATTCCATGCAAAAAACAGCTTAGACTAAACTTTATTCATCTAGCAGACAGCAATTGAGAAACAGCTATAGGATCTATTTTTTTGTGCCTGGGCAAGAGTACTTTAGTGTGTTGCTAATTTAGTTGGGCATGAGTCAGATTTTTCGTTTTTCTCAAAAAAAAAAAAAAAGCATCAACATGGCCATGCATAGAGCAGTAAAACTGTGCGATGTTGATAGTTCACTGGGTTTTTTTAAACCAATTTTAGGCCAAACCTGGCTAAACCAGCCCCAATTATGCTCATCAGCTTATTTTTTACATTTGTCAGCTTATTGCCAGCATTGATGATCATGAAAATACAGAGAATATAGCTGCAACACTCCCATATCAACCAACAATCTTATTCCTTTTTTTTTGCACGTGTTATGATTGAAAATATAGTCCACAGCCTTTAGTATAGTTAGAAACAGTTGGTCTATGTTTACAATTCTCTAAGAAACAAAGTTTTTTGAGAATCTATGATCCATGCCATATGATTCTGCCCTTCCTTTAGCATATATACAGTATATGAAGTGAATAACATTGATTATCTTGTTACAGTGGCACCTGTCAAGGCGTGGGATATATTAAGCAGCAAGTGAACAGTCAGTTCTCAGAGTTAATGTGTTGGGAGCAGGAAAAATGGGCAAGCATAAGGATCTGAACTTAACAAGGGCCAAATTGTGATGGCTAGATGAATGGGTCAGCGCATCTCCAAAACAGCAGGTCTCAAAACAGAAGGACAACCGGTGAGCCGGTGACAGGGTCATGGGTGCCCAAGGTTCACTGATGCACTAACTTATAGTAATACATAATATAATAACAGTAATGATTATGTAATATGAGATTATTTAGCATTTTTGGAAGGATTCTTCAGCATCAGTGCTTTGTAACATTCAGAGGTAAAGCTCTTTCTGTGAGTTTTTTAACATGATAAGTCTTCAGGACAGAGGGCTTTGCACTTTGTTGTTTCTCAGTAACATGACAAGCAGCGTTGTTTTGTCTTATTAACTTCAAGAGAGACAAAAAAGGGAGGCTGGTGACTCTGGGGACTGTTTATACCTGTTATAATGTAAGTGATGAACATGAACTAACTTGTTTGACGGACCTTCCGCAACAATAAAAGGAACAATAAAAGGATAAAAAGCATGACATGCCATTCTTTATTAAATAAATATCATTGTAAATTACTGTGGTATAAGAGGAATAAAACCCTTCCAGGTGTGCTGTTATAGGAAAATACTTGAGACAGATCCACTAGGCCACACTGAAAAAACAAAAAAGCTGACTAAATTTAATTTAATTTAATTCAAATGTGTACATCAGTTCCATGAGATTGAATTCAGTTGCATTAACACAATTTGTTTTCATACATTTCAACATGATTTTATCATGTATTTTACAAAGTCCTGAATAAAATCATACTCCACGCTCTCACCCAAACTGAGGATTGAACCCAGGTCACCAACATCCTTGCAAGATTTCATAACGTAATTGATTTACGTTAAT
Organism: Pangasius sanitwongsei; assembly: GCA_037576675.1. Lineage (NCBI taxonomy): Eukaryota > Metazoa > Chordata > Actinopteri > Siluriformes > Pangasiidae > Pangasius > Pangasius sanitwongsei. Next base: position 13,049,811 of record CM075024.1, read on the forward strand.
ACTACGTGAATTGATCGCAGTCACTTCACATAATTCAAATTAGTAGATAGAAATGTGTTTAAATTAAGCTTAGTATAAGCAGTGGAACCACATTTTGATGAGAAACGTAATATTTTTATGTAAACTATAAGTAATATTTTCTCTTAAATCTGACCAAAGACATATTCCATTTATAGGCTTCAATGACTTGATACATGCAAATTTTCCTTTAAACAATTTATAGTCCACCATACACAGCAGAACTAGCCAGCAAATGTAAAATAAACAAATAAATGTGTACATAATAACGTGGTTAATCACAGTTAAATCACAATATTTTAATCATTTCACAGTCCTATTAGCTTAGCTTTTCAGATTTCCAATATGGCTGCCTTCAATAAGATTACACCATTCAATCATTCTATGTATTAGTTCTTGATTCATGATGGACCTTGCTTATTCAGGTGAAATCCAGGCTGGCATGCCTCTCTTCTCACTCTCATTCAGAGACTGGCAACATTATATGTGTTACCCAAGGACTTTTATAGCTATATAAGTTGTGGGCTTGCCCAGATAGGTGCTCAAGTGTGAATGAGTGGCATTATACATTACAGTATAAGAGAGAGCATTATAGTTCCTCCAAGGTTTTCCTTCTTCTTTTATTGTGTAGCAACAGCAGTTCAGGAGCTAGTTAGATAAGGGCATTTGGGATTATTTCAGTAAAATGGCAGTGTGTGAAGCCTCAGGTTCACTGAGTTTTCTCATAATGAGCAGTTCCGGCTCCCAAGGACTTCACATAACAATGTCTCATATGAGTCATGGCTCATAATTCCACTCGGCATTTGTTCCAGGCTATCTTCGCTAATGAGTCATTAGCTTTCACTCTCACAAACTCTATCACCTTTGCTACCTGTGGAGGAATGTCGTCATGTAGATATATACACATGCATACAAATTCAGATTTTATTAGCAATTAGATATGCAGATAGTCTGAGTCCATTACAAACACAAACAAAAAAAGTTTTTACTTCATCAGAAATCAAAACCAGATCTTTAAAAAGTTTCTTATTGACTAAAAGCAGTATCTCCACATAACAAACAGAGGAGTATATTGATATATTGATGAATTAACACTGTTTTAAGAGTGTTTAGTCTAGAATTAAATGAACTGTCTTTCCATTTTAAAATGTTCATTATAGTTTATTTAAGTATAAATTTTGTCATAAGTCTATGCCTATACAGTATGTATGTATACTATTATCTTCTCCGAGAAGAAAGTTGGGACATGCCTGCTCATAGGTTTTTCTTCATTTGTATTAATTTCTATTATTATAGAATAACAATGAAGACATTAACACTATGAAATATGCATATGGATTTATGCAGTGACCAAAAAACCTGTTAAACAATTAAAAAAAATATATTTTATATTTTAAATTCCTGATGAAGATTTGCACACACTTGTCATCTTCTCAAACAGCCTCATGAAGACACTTCACTCAGGAGTCTTTGTACATGAGTGACTGGACACTAAGACACTGGGTCTTAAAAAGGTTCAGCCATAAGCCTTTATCAAAAATATTTTAAGACAAAAAAAAAAAATCACGTATTCAATCTAGTGTCAAAACCTTTGACCTGGTGCGGGCCCAGCCCATAATGGCAACATCTTTTGGGCTCACCATCACCAAGATGAAGGGTAGGATGGGGCAATGGGAACTGGCTTTGGGAATGATTTTCACTTCACTGGTGGGTAAAGAGCATCCACACTCGGTACAGGTTTTGGTACCAAACTTCTTGCTTGGGGGTGGTCTCTTTCCTAATACAGAGTTCTCACAGGAGATAGGCCTCATGTATTGTAGGGATACTCGGTCCCAAGCTGAAGGCTTCACAGTTGGAATTTTTACCAGGGGACAAGGGGGCTGTGTCTGAGAGATTTTGAGTTTCAGGTAAAACTGTTGTTGGTGCCTTGTGCTACTGGCAGACATCAATGCTCATCCTGGGAATGTTGGAGATAAATTTTACTCTTTTGGCTGATGCCTTTATCCACTTACAGTTTAGACATTAAGGACCTTGATCATGGGCTCAACAGCAGCTTGGTGATGCTGGGACTTGAACTAGCAACCTCGCAATCAAAAGGCCAATTTTGTAAACACTGATCTACCTATACTTGGACCGGATTGATTATGTTGGAATGGCCTCCTGGATCTTGAACTAGCAACCTCCCAATGAAAAGGCCATTTGCTCGAGTGTGTATAGTACAGCTATTTGACTGCTGTGCGTTTTTTTTTTGAACATAAGGTTTCACATAAGTATACTTGGTACCAGAGCACCTTAAAGCAAAAGTCAATGATTTTTTGATTGTACCATCAGAGTTGTTTTGAACATTCCTGTAAAGAGTGTGGCAGAGCTATCAACTGATCACCACCAACCAGATTAACCTGGTAAACCCAGAAGAGCCTCGGTGTAAAGAGGTTGCTTTACACCTTTACATTTACATAAAAATACATGTCTGGGGTATGAATACTGACATGAGCAACTTCCTTATTAATTCCTCACTACATGTATGTAACTCACCTGATTTGGTGAAATGGCAGAAAGTCAGTTTTAATTTAAGGATTCACACAAGTGAATCACACAAGCCTGCTTTATCACAGTCCTATTAGTTCAGAGGCCCTAGGAAAAGATCTATGTTGAATAATAAATTGTTCATTTTTTAATACCCAAGAATGGCCCAGGAGTGGTCTCTACACCTTTCTCCTCATAAAAAATGCAAGAATCTATGAATTGGAAACATCCTCCATGTCCTTCTGCCATCACAAAGGCACCCCTCCCTCCTCCTACCATGATTATGGTATGCTATTAACTATATGACATACAGCATATTATTACAGAATGATGAGTGGCCTCATAGAGGTATGCCATGCTGTATGTGTGAGCATAGGACTCTGTGTCTGAAGTGGAGATATCTGCCCATTAGGGAATTGTTAACTTATCAGAACAATCCATCCATGGTGAAACCCCACTTAGCACTCAGTGTTTCTAGAATAGGCTCTGGATCCACCTGTGACCTTGACTAGGATAAGTGGCTACTGAAGATGAGTGAATGAATGAATGAATGAATGAATATATTTTTAATATAATATCAGCTTTCTTTTGAGGCTATAATCTGCTAATGTTTTGTGTACATGAGGCAAAGATGAGTGTTTTAGAAACTGTAGAGTATTAATAAATCTGTTGGTTTTGCTACCCCAAATTATGTTGAAATAAATAGTTTAATAAGAAGATAAATGAACAGTTTACTAACACTGGAGGGACCAATAGCCTAACAAATTCTATGGGGTCCCACATTGTGATCAAACATACACACACCCACATGCAAATTAGGACATCATCTATTTCATCCACTCAGATTTTCTAGTGAGCAGAAAGCCGGGCACCCGGCCAGCCTAGCAACCTGAAGTACACAAGATATTCATTCTTATGTGCGCCTCACTAGAGAGAGTGAGATAATCATTGAAAACTATAAAACAGGGCAACCTCCACAAAATGAGCTTATTAATCTAGTGGGGACAATTTACATCTGTTTAAATTTACACAAGTGAAACATTTGTCAATGTTAACAGTGTTGTTTTTGACCAAATCTGCTGAAAAACAAAAAAGATTGATCATAGTATTCAACAGATTTGAATGCAAATATGATCATATAATCAGCTTCTCACACTCACGCACAGGAAGTGCTTCATACTAAATCATGCTCCCCATTTTGACACATTTTGTTGTTAAAATATATAGAGCTTACACTGAGAACTTCATGAAGGTGTGTACTTATGTATGAGAAGGAGGAGCTTGCCTCTGTGTGCTATTCATTGTAAAATTTAATTTTTAAATAGTTTAATTGTAATATTTACAAGAAGCCCCATTCTGGTTTGGATTCTGTATAATCCCAAATACATCCTAAACATGAACACACTCAATTTATTGGATTTGCCCTGATCCATTAATGATTTAAAGCTATTAAAGCAATGATGATGGCTTTGGACTGCAATTGATACAAACAGTTTTGCTACGTTGACTTAGGACTACAATTGCTATGATAGCTTTAGAACTGCAATTGCCATGAACACTTTTGCACTCAAGTCTCCATCAGTGAACATTTGATGACTTCAACAAAATAGACTTCACGTTAAAGCTATAATAAATTTCCTGGTTACACAATTGCACTTTTTGACCATATAGTACACAGTTATAGAAGGGAATTATTTATAAATTGCACTATCCGGTGTCACCCAGATGAGGATGGGTTCCCTTTTGAGTCTGGTTCCTCTCAAAGTTTCTTCCTCATATCGTCTCAGGGAGTTTTCCTTGCCACCGTTGCCTCTGACTTGCTCATTAGGGATAAATTTATATACTTAAAATATATATCCTGAATTTATATATTTCTGTAAAGCTGCTTTGTGACAATGTCCACTGGTAAAAGTGCTATACAAATAAAATTGAATTGAATTAGCATTTAGTTCTTAATTTGTTCAGTTTCACCTCTCTGGACTAAAATAAGCAGTGTTTTGGACTCGAGTCACATCACTTTGGTTCAACTTAGACTCGAGTCACAAATTTGCTGACTTTCGACTGGACATAATCAAAGAAAACTTAAGACTCGACTTGTGACTTCACTTGGACTTGAGCCCTTTGACTTGAAATTTAAAATTTAAAAGTATGCTTGTTTAAAAGAAATTGTTTGTTGGGAAGAAGAATAATTGATTCACTCAACTATTCTTCTTCCCAACAAACAATTAATTTTCAGCAAATCAGCATCAATCTTCATTTCCAAGGTCAACATTCAACTGGTCAGACAGCCAGTCACCGAGCACTAGACAATGACAATGTTGAAAGACCTCTCATTCCCCAACGACAGAGGCACTTTGTGCAAACCAGGTAAAGATAGTAGTCTTTCCTTTCAAAGATTTTGTTGTCTGCAACAACAAAAGGGTTGCAACATGTCTAACCTGTGGTTCAAGAATATTAGATGCAAAAGCAAAAATAAAGAGATTTTGTTCAGCATTTGAAGTTGCACAAAACAAATCCCAAGGCAAATCTGTGTAATGTTACAGAATCATATGGACACCTGAGAAGAGGTTTATTAGTGTACAAAGCACAGCAGATAAATCCAATACTCGAAGAAGCAGGGTAAACTAAGGTCAGCATGAAGAACTGGCCAAGCAGAACAAGGCAAACTGTACTCTAATGGTCAGAACTTACACAATAAAGAAATAGGAAAGACTTCAAAAAGAATGAAAAACCTGGTATGTTTATATAATGAGGAGTCAGAGCCACAAGCTCTATGTGAGGGAAGACATCATTTTGAGTTGTGTGCTTTCCTTTATTTAATATAGAGTCCTTCAGACGGTCTTGGCATCATCAAATGCAAGATCTCCTGATGATTGCCTTCCTCTTGCACCACTTGAGAACCGGGGTTGTGTGAAATTTTACTTATTTGTATGGATGACGAGTTGCGAAATATAAGCACGTGATCATGTACTTTACTTTCATTCTACAACTCATTACAAGGCATTTAGCACTCTACGTCTTTTATTAAAAAAAGCTAAAAAAAAAAAAAAAAAGAGGGGTCTTAAAAGAGGTCCTGACCTGTACAGTGCATTTAATTAATGTGTGGAGTTGTTACAATTATCATTTCTTGTCAGGTCTTAGGAAGCAAGTTACTTTAAATTGATGTCTGATACAAATGAGTTGGACATTCTGCTATACATTACATACAAGATTTAAAGAAAGGAGAATACAAGATATTGATCTTGATATTGATATATGCAATAAATGACTTTTCCCCTTTTTTATATACACTAATATTTATCCATATTGTACTTACATGCTGTACTTACACACTCCAGCAACTGACTTTATTAATAAAACCTGTCTTTTTAATTAGATTTGCTTCACCAAAGCTAATGGTGACTATACTGTGTTTGCACTCTATAGATGTGTGAGTGTGTGTTTGTTTCTTTCATTTTCATGCAAAGCCGGAATAAGCCCTTCCTCCAGCAGGCTTAATCCGATTGGGCTTCTGAAGCTGCCTTTGTTTTTCTAGTGTCCATTTATTCAGTATGTCTCTTTGGCCCTTCTATAAGCATTATGTACATTCTGAGGAATAAAGTCATCAAATCTTACTACAGAGTTATTTCTTTCACTTAATGTTTCACTTGTTTACAAACTGATCCTTAAATGATTTCCATTTATAAAAGGATGATCATTTACAACAGAAAACGATGCACACAATAATATTATATACAATAATGTATAATAATGTAAATGTACAATAAAATATAAAATAATAAAATGGTCAGTTTAATCTGGAATTACCCTATCTACCATCTTAATTCAGTTGTAATCATTATTTAAGAGTAATGTGGTGATACTCCAATTACAACTACTTAGATAACACTTTAGATTAAGGGCCACTTATTAATAATTCACTCGACCATTAACAAGTTATTAAATATCCACAATTAATAATTAGTCAGCAATTAATTAAGCTTTAGTTTATAGTAATAGGTTACGTTTTTAACAATGAGTCATTAAGTATATTGTTAACTGATAGTTGTCATTACTTTTTGTTGGGTAGTAGTTGCACTCTTACAAAAAAAAGGTTCTTCAAAGGTTCTTCAAAGATAATGGGTATATACCGAATAATGACAATTCAAAGAATCAACTGAGTGCTTAAATATTTCTTTGCAGATGAAAACATTGTTTTTTTTAAAATACATATTCACAATTATAATGTGTGGAGTTTCACATGTTCTCCTCTTGTTCATGTGGGTTTCCTCTGGGTTTTATGGTTTTCTCCTACCTTCCAAAAACAGCCAGTAGGTGACTTGGTGACTCAAAATTGCCCCTTGGTGTGAATGAGTGGGAAACAGTGGCAGCTGGTTGTTAAAGTAGAAGTGAAGGTTAAAATCTATTATCTATCAATAGATAATAGACAATTAAATAATAATAATAATAATAATAATAATAATAATAATAATAATAATCCACTTCACATACGTTTGTTACTCTGAGACCATAGAATTACTGTTAATCATGTACAATGGATGCGCCATTGGAGTGCGTTGAAAGATATTAGCCCAAATAGAGATCAAATCTAGGAAGCATTTCAGTCTGTTGTATGTATGCTAAAAAATGAAACCTTATATTAATTTTTTATTATTATTTATGAAAGACAAAAGGGGGCTGTTCTTAGCCCTACTAGCCAGTTGGTACCAGCTGTCAACTTAACATCTCATTGTTTTGACTTAACTCACTAACTCACTACTTCCAGCTGTGTAATTATTTTGACATAATATCTTATTATTTCCATGTAGTAACTCAATTTCTAGTTACTTTCTTGTTATTAGCTCATAATTTTAACTTGTTTTGAAATAATTTTGAATTGTTATTTCGACTTTATGTAACACTACACTTCTTCTCAATCGATAAGAAGTTACTGAATATTAGCTTATAGTAATGATAATAATAATTTTTCTGTGTGTTGTTTCTCAGATAGTAAGTCAGACTTTGCTTTAGTGAAATTCAATTCATACTTATAAGTGTAATGATCAATAATTCACTTGAACATATTCAGTTATGGTCAAGGTTTTGACTCCTGACAGGAATTCCTTAACATTAATCCGTATCATAGCAGTCATTTTGGCCATTTAAGTTTGACAAAAAGCAAAACTATAAATCTCAGAATTAGTATCATTTCTACATGATATTTTACTTACTTCAGGCAGAATCAAATCTACAATTATATACACAGTTAAACATAGTATCTGTAAGATAGAATAATACAATGTCTCCTGTGACACAAATGACTTTTGGAAAGAAATCTGGCAAGGTGAGATTACAGGTGATATATACGCTACAGTAAATAATTGCATACCTTCTACTCCTGTTACGCTTACACTGTAGATCTCTAACTTGCCCTTCGCTGACTGGAAACACACTAAATATAGGTGTCAGCAGCATGCACATCATCACATACTGTAAAAGCAGAGGTGTATGATATATACCAGCCTTGAGGGAAAGTGTCAGTTTCGTTTGTAATAAGTCACAGGGGCACAGTGGGGCACAGGGATGGATGACAAAACATTATTATCACGCATCACTATCTCTCCCTCTCTCTCTCTCTCTCTCTTCCACTCTTCTTGTCACAGTTCCTCCAAACTCAGGTGCTATATAGAGCTTATCTATGTGACACATGAGGAAAATTAATCCACTTTGCGAGAAGGAGGGGATGGTAACGTGATAACATGTCAGCGAGTTTATCACAATGACCCACAATACTTGTGTCCTTACTTGAGTTTTACAAAGTTGTTGCTTTAACAAGGAAACTAACTCCTGCTTAAAATTCTAGACATGTTTCTAGACATACTTTTGATATCTGACAAATTAATATCATTAATTAACATCAATAATTATGTGGAAAAAGTAAAAACAAATGCACTACATGTGGAATGTCTGTATATGCAGAATGTGTGAAACGTGAAGTGTCTAAAACCCACATGTATGGGATTATTTACTTGTGAAGTTGTAAGGTTTGTGTGACTTTTTTGTGAACTGAAAACAATAATGCAACTAAAAAAAAAAACAGTTTAGTTTAATGAATAGGATTTCCCTAGCATTTTCACACCAATGGGAAGCAACAGTATGCAAGTGTACTATTAGAGTGAAAAAAATATTGTGAAGTGTTACCCAGATAGCTAGCAAATGAAGTTATGATAATTTATAATTGTTATTTGGTTATATATTGCATATGGTTTCTGGCATTTACTGGAGATATAGTGTCCTTTCCAATGTGCACTGCAATGCTCTTCCTAGAAATAATATATCAGTGTCTTACTTACCGTATCTGCAAAAAAAAAAAAAAAAAAAAACGCCTACTGCTAACAACTCTAGCATTAACTAAAGTGCACGACTTGAGAACATATTTGCATTTGAGGAATGATTAATAAAATATCTGCTCAGCTGCAAAACTGCAGTCTCTGTAGCATCTGTAAAATGGGGAAAAGACACAAACATCAACGAATCTGGACAAGAAGACTCTCTCGTTTTCTGTCAATCATCAATCATATTGCCTGTCAGTTTACACTCAAGCATGCTTAAGCAGCATGTGTAGGGATCAATTTCACCAGCACTAATATGACTGAAGAATCAGGAGACCAAGAGCCAGGGCATAATGAAAGAGATGGTTTATTGCATGCATGCGTAAAGGCAGCCTGGGTGCTCTATAGTGTAATCATAAATTGGACACAGTCAACTTTTATATTAATATGTATATGCAAAGGACACACTCAAGACCATATAGATAATATCCAAGGCTAATAAGAGGAAAACATAAGAGAAAAACATAATCAAAAACATTGTGACCCACCAGAACCAGATACGTGTACATTATGAGTGAACAAAGGACAGACATGTATGCATCATAAGTAAGCAAAAATCACATTAAATTGATCCTAAATGACTAGTCTAGTATCTTTCATCAAATAATCATGAAAAATTAGAAAATAATCCCACAATTACTGACTTTCAATACTCTTCAGTGTTATATTTCACTAGCTACAAAGCAGTCAGTCTAACTACAAATGATTGAGTCTGTATACAGAAAATAATTAGAGTACACACCAATAATGATAATGGAACAAACTGCAGAATAGTAATTGTGAGAAACAAAGATTTATTATACATATAGAGACACACAGTATAGTCTCAGTGACAGAGAGCTAATATTCACATAATGGTTATTATTGTCTGGTATTTCATTGACTTTTGCCCTGATATTTTCATCTTTGTGTGTCTAATCAGTGAGATCATATGAGCTTAGACAGGGCTATTTGAGTCTTATTTTTTCCTCATTTCCCTGCATGATCTAGGAACACCACACTCTCCCCTTTCTCTGACCCCTGAGTGGTGTGGATTCTGTATGCTGATGAAGGACTTAGGGCCAAAATGTCCTGTTTTACTTGAAACTTTGTGTTTTACTCTCAACTTTTACTACTAATACAATTATTACTGAAGTACACTGTGGTTACTTCCCTGTGTCCTCTTCCCTGCGTCCAAAATATGGTCACCATAGTATTACTATATTCTTATTTGTGGACCATATAGTAAAGTTTTAACCAATAATCTTAAGGCCCTGTTGGTGCTATATTTGAGCAGGTCCAAAAACCCTAGAACCTTCAATATTTGACCAATGGCTGATGGAAAAATCAGGTCCAGTTTTCTAGTTCCAGCAGTTTCAGTGGAAAAGCCTGTAAGCTTTTGTATGTGCTTTGGACATCAGTTTCTTAAAGAGACCTTTACCTGAATTTTATAATGTTAGTTTTGCAAGAGTCAGCTACCCATTTATGAGATGTTTCCCGACCTACATCACACTTCTTAAGTTGATGCTTCATTGAAAATTTGTGCTCCAGGTCAATGAGGCTAGTTTATACAACATAAAACACATGGCCACATAAAATTTTTATAGTATACTTAGCAGAACCAAAATATTCACAGTCCATTTGAAATCTCAGCCAGTCATGAGACTATAACACTGAGCAAATGTGTTGTGTGATAAAATACACATTCAAAGTCACATTTTTATTTTGAGGGTAAATATGAGATGCTCAATTAATACAATATACATATATTGTAAAAAATATATATATTTTGTATATTTTTTGTATTTTTTTTAAAAATACAACCATTAGTTCAACACTGATCCTTACACCAGATATTGGTGTAGCATGATACTCTTTCTAATAAAACCAGTTCACTTTGTTAATGCTACACCAACGCCAAGAAACTATGTCGTTATTAATGATTGGTGACTTAGTAATGTCATTAATCCTTATTTTCATTGTAGATATTATACCTGCTTGATGCCTCCCAAGGTAGTGGAAATGTACATCATTTGTCCTGTAGTCTGGAGGTTGAGCGTTTGAACTACATAGCTGACCCTACTCACTAAGTAGGAAGGAAAGACTTCCTCTCTTCCATCAATCAAAGCACTGCTAGCCAAGACATATGTAATCTCATATTAAGACACAATATTTACATTAGTTATGGCTTATTAATGCTGAAGTTCATGGTTTATTAATATTAACTAATACTACAATACTGTTCGTTAAGGGAAACTTAATGTAAAACATTACCAGAATCATTTGTTACAATTTGTTAAAATGTAAAAATCTTACAATAATGTACTGTTACCAGTAATGTAGTGCTGTAAAAATACAGTTTGGTTCTCTGTTTAAAAAATGCAGCATGATTTTCCATTACTGTAATGAATGCTGTAAATCAGAGGTGTCAAACATACAGCCCGCCTGCCATGATCAGCCTGATCAAGGTTCTAATCTGCCCCACTAAATGAATTTACAAATTCTTTTTTTTTTTTTTTAAATAAAATTGTCTTGTGGACCATAATTGCACTGAGATTTGAAAAAAAAGAGCGAGTCTCTGTTATTCCTCTAGGGGTCAATCAACTCACGGTCATAAACTCAGCTACTGACAAAATGTGCTAATGATGTAATTTTTCACTAGCAAGCTACAAATCTAATGCTGTAACCATGCCTCCTTCCAAAAGAACTGAGTGGTTTCACATTGATCACAAATTTCATGCACTTTTGCAAACTATATTGACTTTTCTCACCACTTAACTAGTGTATGGGTTATGTTGCGTAGATTAATAAAATAAAATTAAAATAAATCTATCTATCTATCTATATATATATATATATAGATAGATAGATAGATAGATAGATAGATAGATAGATAGATATTCACATTTATCAGCTTCTTGTGTTGGAAATTATTGTACACCTCACTGCAGCACGTTTGTTCATTATGTTTGAGTTTGACTCATTATGTCTGAAAACAGCTGTCACATCTGTCCACCGCCATACCATTAGCTTTCATTGGTATTCCTAACTGTTGTCATGGAAACCAGTATACGCCTGTCTCGCCTACATCTCATTAATGCCTATATAAAGTACTGCCTATTGTTAGGTTTGTGTGCAGCCAAACCATCTTAATTTACAGCGATCACAGTGAGTTGTGAGCCTAATGTGCAGAATTTGGTCACTATTCTCACATTACACATTTATATATAAAAATCTTGAAATTCCACTTCTCGTTATGCTCTGTCAGCTTCTATACGGGGAAGCAGGTGCACATTCATACATCATACACCACATAGGTAAAATCATTTCTAGTCATTCAGCCTCCTAAGTCTAAACATAAGTCATGACAATCATTACTCTACATTGAGATTTAGAAGGCCATAGAAAACCACAGCAGTACTCTTTAACCACTTGAACTGGGCTATGCATGGCCCTTCTTCTCCAACAGCTGCGCAGACTATTAAATGGAGTTTCGCTAAATGTCCACAATGTGCACAAATCAATAAAGTGAAATTTATGTTCATGACTGATTGGCCACATCCCCAAACCATTAAAAAAGTTCCAGAGATGCTTAGGCTTTGCTCTGATTTAAACCTAAAAGCTGAACCCCACACTTTTTCTTTGTCAGGATTGTCTGAAATACTTAAGTAGTATAAATTAAATAATAAATAATTTTGGCCTTGAAAAAAAAAATGCCAGTGTCTCCATTCTGAAGCTCTTTGAGTTTGTAGAGGATGATAATACTGTCAACACAAGCATTAGCTTATTCCTATTATAGTGCCATGCAAGTATGTAATCAGATATGAATACATTATTTGAAATGAACAGATAATAGGAGGCACATTATAGGCAAGTTTTTCTCTGGTTGAGACTAGAGGTTTTCATCAGGACTGCATCAAGTCCTGCATTAAGAATGTCAACCTGAATTTCTGCATAATGTGCAAAAAATGTTCATTCACTCATCCTTAATAACTGCCTGGTCAGTAGACCTGTAGTCAAGACCACCATTATCGTGTCCAAGAAAAGTCCAAGAACAGGACTAGCTGAGATTGAGTGAGGAGTCTTAAGGAGGTCGAGATCAAGTCAAGATTGAGTCCAAATGAAAGTGAGACTTATTAAAGATCAAAACCGAAAACCATTAGTCGAAGAGGTTTGGGAGCCCCTGGGCTTGAACAAGTGTTAGGGCTCTGTGCATACACCATGACATGAATTTACAACTATTGCAACCAGATAAAACATAAGGCTGCAATAAAACAGTATCTACTATAACATATAACAAAAAAAAAAAAACAGCAAGTATTCACTCAGCAGAAAGAGACAGAGAAAGGTAATGTCAATGCTTATGGTCAGTAACTAAAGCACAAAACCTGAAAGACAGATACAAAGAGAGAGGCATGTGCAATGGAAAAGCTTAAAGCTTTTCCACACCACTCGGTTCATATCATTCAATAATCTAAACATGAAGCTTGGAGTTGCGGGAGAGCAATTTCTCCAATACCAGAAACTAAAATTTGCAATAAAATCAAGGATTGATAGAACTAATAACCCACTACAGCCTTCTAAATTAGCTGAGGAGATAATGAAAATTTCTTGCTTAAAGAAACTAACATCAAAACTTTATAAACTCATATCAAGTATAGATAACTATATATATACAACAATAACATTACCACTGACTAAATGGGAAATTGATCTGGCTATCCCCCCCAACCTGGACTTCTGGACAGAAATCTGTAATAATATTTTTCCTATGACTAGCAATACAAATTTGCAACTTATACAGTACAAGATCATCCACAGGACTCAAATTACCCAAAGCAAAATGTTTAAAATGGGCTTCACAGATACAGACACCTGTTCACAATGTACGTTGGGTAGCACTGATGATTACTACCATGCTATATGGGCTTGCCAAGCAGTTTACTCATTTTGGGTAGAGAAATGGTGAGAGAGAAATTCTCCATTATTTTGAGCTGTAGAATCCCCCCATCTCCATTACTCTGTCTGCTTGGTAACATTACAGAAGCTGACTCTCTCCTATTTAAATACAGAAACCCACCCCTTATCCCTCTAACTATCACCAAGAAAACAATACTTGTAAACTGGAAATCTAAAAAATCATTACACATCAATCACTGGATTAATCTTTTAAGAGAATACATTTCATTAGAGAAAATAACATTCACCCTCAACAGCAACATGAAAGATTTTAACAATATCTGGAATCCATTCTTAATTCATTTTGGTTTGTATCAGATACCTGGGATGGAAGCCATGCACATTTCAACAACTCTATAAATGATTAAACAACAAGATTTATACCACTGATTCACACTATTTATACTACTCACATAGATTAATTATCTAATGTATTTAATTTATCAATATATTTCATCTCCATTTATTAATTAATTAATTATATTATATATTCATTACTATTATGTATTTAATTTTATTTTTTTCCCTCCTACTTTCATTTCCCTCCCCTGCCAGATAAAAGGGGGTGCCTTGTGCAATTGTGTGGCGATCTGGTTGGTCGATTGGGTGGTGGTGGTGCGGTGTGGTGGGTCCATCTGATGCGGTCTGGAGCCTTGTGCTGTGTTCATATCCGATGCCGGAGGGGGCCGGGGTGGGGTATGATCTCTGCGGCCTTGGTTGCGGCGTGGGTTTTGGTTCTGGACGGGTCATATGTGGTCTAACGGGAGCTGCAGCCTGATGTGGTCTACTATTGTGACCTCAAGTTTGGGGTACTATGCTTTCTGAGATCCCCACCAGCTTGGTCAATCTGACTATTTTAGCATGCAGCCTCCCCACTTGTTCACTATGTAAAACCTTGAAAGAATGCTTCCTTTTTTGGGGGGACGTTGGGTGGGGCTCTTGATCTGTGTCCGCATGACCCGGTGCTCTGTGCTGAACCCACATGACTGGCTGACTGGATGGATGCATGGATGTTTTTTTTCTCTCTCCCCTCTTTACATTACTTTCTTCCTCCTTTGTCCTCTACCTCCTTTTTCCTAACAATGACTGCATAAGTTATGTATGTATATGAATGCATATGTATCTGTGAGTATATATGCCCCCACATAAAAAAAGAAAGGCTTAAAGCTTAAAGTTATAATTAATAGCCATTACAAGACAAGAATACAAAGGTGAGCAAATTATTTATCAGAAGGAAAAAAAGTGAGAGAGAAAGAGAGAGAGAGTGCGTTGTCAGCCTTTTGACAACATACCCACAACACAAAAGAGATTCGGAAAGTGTGAAACATAGTTTAATCGACACAAGGTGCACAATATTGTACAACTTGTTTTAGAGTAACATGTTCATTAAAAATATGAGTTTACAGTAAATATGCCCAACTAGTGAGTATTGTAGCAGGCACAACAACTAGTTTTGTAACAACTAGTTTTGGAGCTACTGTTCTAATGACATCAGCTTGCAGTAGTTGGTTTAAGCAGAATGCAGTTCGTAGCTATTATACAGCAAGATCCCTTCTGAAATCAGGCTGTTGCTAATGTCAAACTTTTCACGCTTTTCTTGTTTGCTGCACTTCAGTAAAGATCCATAATGATTCAGCAACACATATATCAGAGAAAATGTTTTACTAATTCTAAATCAGGAGTGTCCTGACTTGATCAAACAGGTGTAGTTAGTTCTCCTTTTTAATGTCACATTCAAATCATGTGACATTTGTGCACTTTTGACCAGAAATATCTGAAGGACAGAATATGATACTAACTTTCATACAGTAAAAGAGACACGAATCCATGAGCTTAGTATCACACTTCTAGATCTTTACCTTTCAGAAGTAATGTCAGCAGGATTGAAACATTCACCTCACCAAAATCCAGGTCAAATCCACTCCCTAAATGCTTTTTTGTATTTTTTTTTTTTTTGTATTTTTGCTATCATATTTTCTGTTATCTGACATTCTGACATTTAGCTAGCTAATATCAAAAGCCCACATGACTGCACCTGTATTCTCTCCCACTGTCAAAACCAATGTACAACTAAGCAAATCAAACCAATCATAGGTTTTGATTCATTTGGAGGACCTCTTTTACCAACAGCCCTGCACTACAGCCCAGGTTAACCAGTGCATAGCTCTGCCAGAGGGCATTACTTCTTATCAATACCTTTAAAAATGACTTCTTATTCAATATCAGAATGTATTTTTGATAGACTTCAAAGCACTATTGTAAGTCGCTCTGGATAAGGGCGTCTGCCAAATGCCATAAAAGTAAATGTAAATGTTATCAAACACTGTGCATGCAAAAAGAAAAGACAATACAAACATTACTTTAACAAACCAAGACCATATTTAGCGAGACTAAGGTGATTTAAATTAGGCTATTAATTTGTTTATATTTTGGGGAAACAGAACCACCTAAACTCATGATCAGGTACAAACAAAAATAATAACTGGGCAAATGGGATTTAAAAATCAGTTCCGTGCACATCTCTCGAGAGATGTGCCTGAGGTTGAGGAACTGTCAGAGCCAGAATTCAATGATTATGCTGACAGTGCTGGCAGTTCTACCTCTGGATTTTTTTTTCCACTGTTGAAAGCACAGCGTTGGGGTTTAATGTAAATTTCCAAATATTTGGAGGGCTAAACAGATACAGATAGCGATAGAGATTGCATTGCATTACATCCCTAGTTCCATGAACATTCTGCTAAATGTCATCCGTGAACTTTCTTTTACACAAGATAAATCCTTCTGAAAGACATTATTGTGAACAGTCATTGTGAACCCTTATCCATTAAGTCTGCCTTGGGAGAATTGAAGCACTGGCTTGAGGGAGCACAACAACAATTCCTCATCCTGACTAATCACAGAAATCCAGAGTATGACAAATCTGCTAAGCAGTTAAAACCTTGTAAGATATGCTCAACATTGTTCTTCACCAGATTTCACTTTACAGTCACCTATAGGCCTGGCTCTAAGAATAGCAAAGCAGGATGTCTCCTAGAACAGAGTCCTCAAAACCTCCAGATTGTCCACCCACAAAAGCCTTGTCTTTTCCCATGTCTTTTGGCAGCCATTTTATTCAGTAGGTCACTCTGTTATTCACACATCACTCGGTTCTTGGCATCCAAGCATTCAGTGCACCTCAGCATCAGTGAGGAACAAATTCTGGCAGCCGTCCTTAACAACTGATGTAAACAATTTCATCAAAATCTTTACAGTCTGTGCCCAATCCAGAACATCAAAACAGGTTCCTGCTGAGCTGCTTGAGGGCCTGCCAGTCCCACGCTGCATGTGAACTCATATTGCTATAGATTTTTATCACTGATTTCCTTCGAGGGCTACACTACAACACTTGTCATTATAGACAAATTCCCCAAAGCCTGCAAGCTCATTCCTGTACACATTCCCTATAGCCTTTTTCAATATATATTTATTTATCTGTACAGACTCTCAGAGGATAGAGACATTTGATTCACTGTTCAAGTATGGAAGGCTATAGTATTTTCTGAGCTCTGCATAACTGCTAATGGACCATCTAAAATCTCAAGGATCTCCGTGTTACACCAGTTACACCAGGTAAATCATATAATCATGTAACGCTAGCAAAAACTTTCTAGGTAGCTAAATGACTCTATGCTGATGTTCATTTTACTGATAGTTAAAATATCACATTACTGGGTCAGTAAATACACACAACATATACAAATTGACATCTTAAGAACTATATCACAGAAAGAAGTACCAATTAAAAGTCTTTTTCCATCCATTTCCATCCCTTTTGCATTTAAGCCACTGAATAATTGGATGATGACTGTGTCATTGGGGTTAAATCAGGCATTTGATTGCTGTTGACATAATTGGAAATGAGTCTGTTGAGATTACAAAATGGTGGGAGGGAGAGAGGCAGACAGAAACAGAGCAAATGCATGGCTAGTCAAGCCGAAATCCACCCGACAGCCAAACAGATGCTACATTCCTTTGAGGCGAGTTGCAAAACATGATTGACAGTCGAGAAAAGGCACTGAAGCGAAGATTTTCCTAGAATCCGGTCAAATTTTGCATTATTGAACACCGAGCTCTCTTGGATTTTCAGAGGAAGATGAGGCATCAATCATGTGTGATCACATAGACATTTGCCAATATTAAACGGGCATTTCTTAGTAATGGCCTAACCTTTCAACATTTGTTCTGAAGAGCTTAGCTTTTCTTAAGCAACAGTACAAAGGAATGTTACAAAAATGAGAACATAAAGTAAAACCCATCAATGAGGAAATGAAAGTTGTGTCTTCTATAAGCGATCAAAGTAAGTGATCTAAATGCTGACCCAGTGTCCAGTTCAATGGAATACCCAGTACACAGGTTTAATGAAAACTCTTTTTTTTTCTGTAAATGGTGCCACATAGATTCCTTAAAGATTTGTACTTCCCAAAAGCAGTTTATGTCCAATCCTCGCCCTTTCTTCAGTGGATAATCTCACCAGGATACTATAGACTATGATGATCACATCCATCCTAAAGATCCTTTCAGCACATTTTTATAGTATACAGTAGTAGAAGAGTAATGATTTATAATGATTTTTGTAATCCCACTATTCATTGTAGAAGAGGATGGGTTTGCTTTTGAGTCTGGTTTCTTTCCCAAGATCTTTCCTTGCCACTGTCACCTTTAGCTGTCTAATTATGGATCTAAATCTGCACCTGGATTTCTGTGAAGCTGCTTTATGACAGTGCTTTTTATTGAAACTACTATACAGATAAAATAGAATTTAATTGGATTTTTACATTCTTTTTTAATTTAAAGATATTAAATATATAGGTTTTGTGTTCCTCTGTATTATGTCATTATACATTTTTTTGGCCTATTGCTGAGCATATCAAACTTTATAAACGGATAGCTTAACCTTTAAGAGGTTCCTTATTGTTTATGAGGTTATGTGCAGTGCATCGTGGAAGTCTTTGCTATTGCTGATAAGGCAAAAGCAAACAGGAAGACGAATGTGGTGTGAAAAGCGGCATTATTGATTTTGCTCATCCAGAAAGCGCCTGTTCAAAGAAATATCGAGCTGTTCCTGCAGATCTGCAGAGGGGATCGACAAAGCAGCAGAAGGAGAGGAACCCACCGATGGAAGACTAAACAATGCTATGATATGCTACATTGTAGTTGAATTTGAATGTGGGATAATTATTCTTCCATTCTATCGAACTTCATTGCAGTACAAAGTATAAAAGTACAACAGGCACTTTTCCATGCCTTATTATACTACACAGTTATACAGTTATTACAGAAAGTAATAATGCAGCTAATTATTTTACATTTAAGCAGAAAAAAAGGTTATTGGTAATGGAGCCATGCATGTGCAGAGCTAGTGATTTACTAACACCTCTGAGGAAACTGCTCATATTCCAGTTTACACAGTTCATATAAAAAATATGGTATTGTAATCGATAATATTGATATGCTATTAGTTAGTGAACTGTACACTCCTGGGCAAAAAATGGGCCAAGCCCAAATTAAGCTTTTAATAGTCTTAACAACATATCATTGGTCAGAAAATTAGCAAGAATTAAACAAATGCACTCATGAGAGCTCCTGTGCCACCATTTGCTGGTTTACTTTTGCTGCAGTGAACTGTTTGGGGAAAAGCTAGAAAAAGGGAAATTCACGTATATAGTCTTCTTGTATGCAAAGGTAAAATCATGATAATGATTAAAATGTTTGATGTAAAATTCAATCTAACGCATGTCTGGGTGTACAAAATTTTCCAAAAATATCTTCTGGGATCTTCTTTTTTTTTTTTTTAACCAACAAAGCTAAATATATTTGAAAGCAGGCAGCTAGAAACAACACTATTGTATACTATAAAGCATTTTTTTTTAAAATGCAAAATGACTATTTAACTGAAACATTTTTTTTAGTAAATTCAATTGCATTTTCACTTCATTTTATATTATTGTACTGTGTACAGAAAGTAGACAGAAAGAGCTTCATTTTTACTTTAGGCACAGTGCATTTGAGTTACATTGTAAGGTTACTACTTAGATCTAATTGTTCATTAAATCTGAAAATCATAATAATTTTGATTGGTAACATCAAACAATAATAATTTATATCTAACCAGAGGGAAAAAAAAAAAACAACTAGTGGCAACGTTATTTATAATAGCTGTATTCAGGGAAAGTAACAAAGGCTAGAAGGTGGGGGGAGGGATAATATTTAAAACCCAATTTTATGTATATTTAAACACAAGCATCTTAATTGATATTATTCATTGACTGCAGTATGAAGTACGTTCTATAGCTCTACAGTATAGATTGACCAAAATGCTTTTACTATACCTCACCTTCTTTGACTTTAATTGAAATCTGGACTGACTGGCGGTTTGATTTAGCTTTTTACAAGAACAAGCAAACAAGCAGGGGAATTAAAGATCCTACAAAGGGACCAACAGTTCAGTCTGACAGTTTGATTGGGGAAAAAGAGAAAGAGAAGAGATACAAAAACAGAGAGAGAGAGAGAGAGAGGGTAAAAGAAATAGACTCAGCTACTGCATCCAGATGAATAATGCATGACTGCTCTGTCAACACTGTCAAGCAAGACTGTTCTTTTCCTTCCTTTTTGTCTCCAAACAAAACACTTTGTCAAGTTAGATAAGTGCTGTCATCCTGAGCAAATAAGGTTAATGGAATAAATCTGACCTTAAGATTTTTTTTTTTGTCTATTAGGTATCAGAAATAACAACAAATAAGAATCATTTATTTCCCACTACAAAGGGCTTTCTTGTGGGGCCAGTGTCAGCTTTATTATACTGGAATTTGTTCCAGTATGATAAAGCATATAAAAATATTTTTCATTCATTTGCACACACACACACACACACACGCGTGCACGCATGCATACACTCTCGCACGCACAAACACACACACACCCTGGCAGCAATGTCGCATTCCCATTCCACCTACCAGCATGTTTATGAGAGCTAGGAGGAGACTGGGGAACCCAGAGGAAAACACAGCAGAAGATGCAGACAGTAATCTGAGCTCAGGATTGAATAAGGATGGTAATGCTATTCCACCTTACTACACTTATAAAAAAATATACAGTATAAAATTTTACTGTTTAATACAATAATAATTTAATAGGGCTCTTTTGGTACAGATTGGAAGGTAGGAGTTGAAGCATGTATTTGTCAGCATAAGACATGCACTGTACGTAAGCTAGTGAACCTCAGGAACATGGGGCTACACACTTCTAGGTTTGAAGGAGGTAGGTATTGGAGCTTGGGGTCAGCAGAAAGGTAGGGACAGGGGCTTGTAGGATTCCAAACTTGTTTGCATTAAAAAAAACGAGAGGATTAGGAGACGCACAAGGGCCTCAGGAAGCTAGTGGGCTTCAGAAAACAGAAGTAAAACCTTAGCTTTTCAACAAATGTTAATGTTCATAAAGTCCGCATTCACAAACTCCGTACACTGAAATTAATTTGAAATACAAATTATCTCTTTTAAGTGACCACGACAAAAAAAAAGATATGCTATTTGACAGATACAAGCTGATGTTCCATTGTTTTGCTCACCTTTCTAGACGTTGCACAATCATGGGGCAGCATGTTCACTCCCCCATTTAGCTCCATACAGTTATTATTGCACCTAGTGGTCAAAAATGAGAATAGCAAACACCAATCAAGCACCAATAGAGGCCCACTGGTGTTAGAATCACACTGCCCCATACGCGGGAGAGGAGCATAGGACAGGACAGTTAATAACAGGGTTGCAGGGTTGGCTAGCTTAAAAAAACAAAAAAAACAAAACTCAGCTGCCGCCAAGACCTTTTATAGCAAAAAATCAAAATTATCTAAAAAAAATCAAACGAAGGCAAAGTGTAGACAGTGTGTCTATGATACACAGAACCATTTCTATTGTAAGATATACTGTATTACAAAGCTTGTCAGGTGGAAAGGGGGATTATGGAGTGTTTAATATCTGTACATCAGAAATTTGTAAGCACCATGGTGATCTTCTTTTCCGTGCAGAGAAAGGCTGAGAAAAAGAAAAAAAACATGTCTCCATTTTCCAATGTCTGCTAATTTCAGATCATTGTGATGTAGGTGGGCTAGACATTTTGCTTAAACCTGGCAAGTCTGGTTAATGATATCACCTTGAACGCAGTATTTTGGAAAAAAATTTACAAAACTGCACATGTCGGTAGGTTAGATCACAAGTTTATGAAGCATATTGCAAGACAGGCTCAATTCTCGTACAGAATCTCTCTCTGCTTAAGTCTTTTTATACTTGTACTCGTACATTCAGAGAAAACAGGAAGGCAAGCTTACAGCTACACCCTTGCGTATTGTGCTCGCCTTGTGTTCGGTGCATGATTGGGCAGATGTGTAATTTCCTTATTCTAGTCTGCCAAGAATCAGCATCTCAGTCCCCTATTGATAGCATGCCCTTTGTATGCACTCTTCATGTGATGATCATGGTCTTTTCTAAGGACTTCATCCTTTCTAAAAACACAAATCTTTCTAAGAAATATTCTTTCTAAGAACTTTAGATAGACTGTGGTTTAACATCTTCTTAGGTACATGCATTCTGTATTTTTACGCTTCAGCAGTTTGAATTATTAATGCATACAATAACTTCAAGGCTTAAACAGTACAGAATACTAAAACAAAATGAGAGTAATGCATAATATATATAAAATTTCTACCAAGTTGAAAAGCACTCAAAACAAGCTGCTAGCCTGTATGCCGAACTACTGTATGTTGTCGACTCTGTTACTCTAAAAAATCACTAGGAAGTAGCATATAGCATAAGTCAAGTGCGATAGCCTCTCAACTTAATTTTGCTTGAGGCTATGCAAAATTAAGTCGTGAGGCTATCGCACTTGACTTGCTTGAGGTTATTAATGCCTTGACCAAAATCTATATTCACAAGCCATTGCTAATTGTAGCCCTTAGGATGAGATAAGTGCAGAAGCTAGTGGCCTCAGAATAGCAGAAGAATTTAATTTTAGGAAGTTTAGGAGTAGGATCTGTATGGAGTAGGATGTTCGGCATAGGTAATGCTAAAAGTTGTGAAGCTTTAGGACAGGGACAGCAGCTTGTGGGCCACAGGATGTTATAGGAATACAGGAAACCCTCAGGAATATAGGATTTGAAATTTGTGCGCCTTGTCTTGTGGATGTCAGAAAGGTAAGAGTGGCAGCTTGTAGGCCTCTAAAGGCATGTAGAAGCTGGTAGGATGAAGTTAAATTTAAAGCACCCAGGCCAGCAGTCAGTGTAGCCATAATGAATGGCTCAATAAATATGTATGAAATTCTCCTGAGTGAAAAACCTAATTAATGGAATATAGATTGCGTTTTAAGGCTGACATTTAAAATGTGAAAGAACATGGATTCGCCTCACTTGTTCTCATCCAAACATCAGCGTTGAAATTATCGCTGACTTTTTGTTCTATTGGAAAAACTTGCTTTTTTCAAGTTTAGCATTCAAATATTACAACTGCATTACAATTCAAACATTACAACTCTGTTACCATCGTTACAGAGTAAGAGACAGCTCATGTGCATTGCCAATAATCTTATAGCTATTTAGACCATTGAGAAACTGAATTGATAGGCTTTGATTAGGAACTGATGTGTGTTTCACCAAGGCATGTAACCAACAGCTTGATCTAGGCATGACATTCACAGGATGATGAAAACATGCCTCAGCATTTCACAGCTGTGTGCACTTGTTAAACTGGCTCCTTATCTGCCTAATGTCATCTTTGCATAAATCCTAGGGACGTATATAAAACTACTAAGAATATTTCTGCATATTTATGGTTTCTTAAAGTAGAGATATCAAAGTATGTTATAGATATCAAAGTATGTTATAGACAGAAAACCTCAATTCAGTCAAAACCTAAGTTTTCAAATTCAGAAGCAGCAACATCTAATGGGTTCTCCCCTCTCCATATACACACACACACACACACACACACACACACACGCACACACACCTCTGAATAAAGTTACATATTATCCTCAGGCATCATAATTAAATCAGTGCATAAACTGAAGGCACCTCACTTGCTGTCATCTCAAAATACATGTTAACCGCAGGGTCCGACACTTCACTGGTTCGTTTCTGTTTGTTTCTAATTTTAGAGCTGCTAATGAAGTTTGAAGAAGTTTAATGAGTCTGACATAAAAACTGAATTATAACATTCATGTGTGGAGGGGATCAGACTGGATTAATAAAGTGTTAAAGTCTTTGCTTGTAAAATGTCCCCTAATAAGGACAAAGTAATTATAAAAGGTCCAAAAGTGTATATCTGCTATAATGGAGAAATTTAGAGCATGCATTTTGATTCTTAATAATTTACAGCTTTGTAGAAGCTTTTAGCACATTTGAATTTAAATTCAACTTTGTAAAGGTGAATTTGTCAAGTATACTGTATATATATATATATGTAAATGAGTGATATGTACTCTATATTTTGTAACATTTATAAATGTAAATGTAAGTTGAAAGTATGCATGTGTCTATATGACATTTCACTCAATATAATTAGTAAATGACTAAGTATCAATACTTGCTCTGATATAATAATGTATGAATATGCTATTTCTCTCACACTGCTCACAATGCTTGGTTTCATCAAAGCTATTTCCAGATTTAATAGCTCAATAAATTTGTATCTCTGACATATTCCAAACAAATTCAAGCACACTCAGTGTATGTAAAAATGATTTTGATGGTTTTCGGTTTTGATGCGAAAATCACATTGTGTAGAATACAAGATAAAATTTATGGAGAAGCAGTTAGAAAATGCTGAGTCATTTAATGATTGAGAGAGCATTTGGGAGAGATTAGAGTGTGATTAGAAATCCAATCTGTGCTGAAATGTTCATTAAAGGTTTACTAATCCATCATGCAGTAACACCTTAGTTTATGTGAGACAGACTAAAGTGAGGAAGCTGAGAAGAGAACTTTGTGTTTCTATAATTAAATGAATAAAGGAATAAGCACAGACAAGTAAGAACCAGTTAATAATGTTTTAGTACTTTTCACATCATTGTCAAACAGATTCTGCCTGTTATGCTTTTGTGATGTCCAATGACAGGCCTTTATACACCACCACAATGGATTTGAAATAAAACAATCAAGATGTGATTGAAGTGTAGACTTTCAGCTTTATTT
>CM075024.1:13074978-13097038 GCA_037576675.1 Pangasius sanitwongsei
CAGACCTTTTATCTGCTTCATTTGTCTTGAAGTAACGAGGGAATGGACCGCACCTGGTCAATTAACTTCTTGTCAGTGAATTGTCCAAATACCTTTGAGCCCCTGAAAAAATATATATAGGAAGGCAGCAGTCAAACAAAAGCACCACTTGCACCAAACAAAAGCACCACTTGCTATTCTACAATGGATATAAAAAGTCTATACATCCCTGTTAAAATTGCAGGTTTTTGTACAAACTGAAACTATGAATGTAATGAAATCAAGATAAAACATACCAGATCTTTTCCCACCTTTAATATAACATAGCTACCAACTAAATTCAAGTGAAAAACAAAAGAGAAACATTTTAGGGGAAAAAGAAAAAACTTACAATAACCTGGTTGTTAAACTTTGTTAAAGCACCTTCTGCTTAGAATCCAGTACTCAGTGTTTTTGGGCAAGAGTCTACCAACTTTGCATGTCTTGTTTTGGTAATTTTATTCCACTCTTCCTTGCAAAAATGCTCCACATCTAAAAATTGTGAAAGGCTCTCCCATGCTCCGTCCTCTTCAGTTATTCCAAAAAGTTCTACCTTGGTCTCATCAAACCATAACAATTTTCATGAGAAAAGGCTTCCATCTACCCACCCTACCCCACAGGCCAGACATGGGAAGAATACAAGAGATTGTTGTCACATGGAGGGAGTGATCAGTACTTGCCAGATATTCCTGTGGCTCCTTTAATATTGCAGTAGGTCTCTTGCCAGGCTCCCTGATAAGTTTTCATCTTGACGTTTCGTCAATTTTTGAGGGGCATCCTATTCTTGCTAATGTCACTGTGGTGCCTTAACATGGCCTTCACGGTGTTCCATGGTACATGTAACATGAAATTCTTTTGTACCCCTCTGCTGATCCATACCTTTCAATAATGAGATCCTGGACATGCTTTGTAAGCTCTTTGCAGACCCTGGCTTCAGAAAAACACAAGAAAATCCTACAGAAACAGCTGATCTTTATTTGGGGTTAATCAGAATCACTTTGTTGATGAAAGACGTATAATAATTACTTTTTTAACATGAGTTTGAATGTAATTGGTTAATTCTTGATAATTCAGTCACGTATAATAAAAGGGTTCTGTCACATTCACATTCAGTCCCTATAATAAAAGGGTGTGCACACTTATGCAACCAGTTTATTGTGATTTTTTTTCTTTTTCTTTTTTCTCCTAAAACATTTCTATTTGTTTTTCACTTGAATTTTGTTGGTTACTATTTCACATTTAAGGTGTCAAAAAATCTGACATGATTTTTTTCCAGCACAAAAACTTGCACATTATAACAGGGGTGTATAGACTGTTTATATTCATTGTATAACCAAATGTTAGTTTAAATGTAAATGTAAACTAACTAAAACGTAAAAATCTGGTGAAAATAAAAAAAAAAAGAATTTTTTAATTCAACAGCATTGGCAGGTATTTGATATAAATGGCCATTTTGTCAATAATTTATTGATACTTGTAAATAGCTAAGTGAATTTTATTTATGGAACAACAAAAGTTGACTAAGGGTTGTTGACTAGGGTTAGTTGTTTACTTAAACATGAATCACAAAGTTTTAGGAAGTAACCATTTCTGTAAAATAAATTTCAGAGGGTTGTCTAAATCAAGTAATGAAAGAGAGAGAAGTGATTGAGTGTCATTCAGGCTTAGCTGGCTCCAGATTTTCTCTGAGAGCTTTATAAGGTCACAGCGTTCACATTCAATCCAGTCAAGGTTCCACTGTTTGTCTATCTGACTGAAATAGAAATTGTCATTTTGCCTTCTTCTTGACTGACGCAATTTTCTGCTGTTGCATTCAGAGTCCATGGAAACGGTTACAGCTCAAGGTGAAAATACACACACACACACACACACACACACAAAATATATATGTATATGCATATACACTCTTTCTCTCTCTGTCTATCTCTCTAGTGTTTACTGATAAAACCTGCATTCTGTGACCATTTTATTAGTTTTTAAAAGTATCAATGCAGCAATGGTGCCAGGATTTTTCTTTTTCTTTTTTTTTTTTTTACATATTGAAGTCACTACTGGGTTGAGAAACAGTCCACTAAACAAAAAACCTCCAGCCACTAGCTTCCTGTGTCCAGAAATTAACACTGCTGATTGGTAGTGGATGTTAAACATACAATTTGCATAAAAAAGATGAGCTGTAATCTCTAACTGAACATCTACAATGTGTAAAACAATGTTGTATATAAATGGCTAGTAAGAACACACCATGTTTAAAAATCCTTTGCGCTGTTAAATTCTCAAATCTGATTGGTCAGAAGGTGTTCATTCTCTATTCATTTTCTATTACAGCAGCTCAGACAATAGTGCCAGCTGCAAGAGAAATTGCAGGGTTGTATTAATGTGCTCATTCTAACATGTTATTGTTTCTATAGTAACAGCTAATTCACAGGTACTTGTATGACTTAAAAGAAAGTGTGTACTTATTGATATGGTGAAGCTTTCTGTAAAGAGATTTTTATTTAATATTTATGGACAGTGTCTCCAGTGTCAGCACTTTCTGAACAAAAATAAAACTACCTTTAGGACACAGGAACATCTTCAGGACAGGGGGATTTGCAGTTTCTCTGTAACATGATTTGCTTTATTTTTGTCTTCTTAACTTCATAAGAAAGTCAGGGAGAGACTTTTTATAGCTGTGATAGCAAATTGTTAGCATTTGCAAATTTCTATGGTATTGATTAATAATACACTTCAGGACATCCTGTTTTTGGAAAATAATCAACTTCAGGGTGGCAACAGTAACTCCACTTTACATCAGGTTACATCATACCAACACATCGTTGACTATTTTCCTATAACAGCATGCCCCGGTGTGTTTTATTCCTTACATAACACTGCTACGCTTGTTAAATTATAAGGTCATTGTTGCTCCTGAACTGAGAATGATCCATCATCTACTGTAAATAATATTTGGTGAGCAGTGGGTATATGGTGGTCCATTTCCATTAATAGATGAAGTAGAGGACAATATCTGCACAGATGGGCTACAGTTAGTTTTACAACTACAAAGTGCACCTATATTGTAGGTATAGCTGATAAAATGATGAAAGTTTCATGGACTGACGCAAAACACCCAAATAGAAAGACTATGCATTTACAGTCATGCACCTCTGTCTTGTATTCCCTACAGTGCTTATGCTTAAATTATTAAAGAAACTGATATAGGAAACAATGATTCAGCAATTCAGAGCTTTTACTTTGTAGTAAGTTAGCCAGAGACAGCTATTCACACAAATATCAGCTCAGGCTCAGGGAACAAAATTACATCCAGCTGACATCTGTGTGCTCAAAATACTGAAATATTAATACCCAATAAACTAACATGCTAGTGTACAGCCAGAAATTGAATGTCAAAAGTGTCAGCAGATTATTAGATCACTGTATACAAACATTTACCACTTACAAGAGCCAACAAATATGTTATGACTGGAGATGTGAGAGGCTGAAGAGTCTAGAGATTAGAAAAATGAAAACTTAACAAGCTGGACAAATTATTATTAGTGTTGTTATTTATGATTTACAGTTACAAATGACTGCCACCTCACAGCTCCAGTCCGTAGTTTTGCATGTTCTCGCTGTGTTTGCATGGGTTTCTTCAGGTTCTTCTGTTTCCTCCACCTCTTAAAGCATACAGGTAGGCAGACTGGCTACTATAAGTCGCTCCCAAGGTGTGAATGAATGTGCGTGATGTGTGTTTGCATGGTGACCTGCAATGGACTGGTGTTCCCACCAGTTTTCCAGAGATCCAATACGTCTCTAGATCCAACGCAACCCTGACCAGGATAAAGCAAAGTGTGATACACTTCCACCAGGCAGTAATAATATACTTCACTTTGTTCTCATGGCCAGATTGAACTGTGGGGTGTAGTAGTGTCAGCAGGCCCACTGCTATATTAAACAGTATAAATAGATCTAAAGTTCAACTGCTTAAGTCAGCATCTTCTTCTGAATTTAAGGGAACTTATACAACACAGCAAGCTGGTTGCCAAGCATTACCTGATTTTCATTTTATATGCAATACAGCAGTTATGTGCGAATCAGGTGGTATTTTTCATTCTGTATGAGAGGGTAACAGATGGCTGATGTGTTAGAGCTGTTGGAGGTCACAATAAATGTCTTATGGCAGAAAATTTGATCTTAATCATTGTTACAGTCCCATAGAAATCTTCTGAAGCCTACTGTTGCTTACTTTACTGGGAAAACAATTTACAATAGCCTAATAGCAACAATTTACAATAGTAAATGGGGATGTTGCTTAGTAACCCTATTAATGAGCTGTAGGCTGATCAAATGTGACCCGCTATTGTTTTACAGCACTATTACCAAGTTTGAATCCAGCAAGCGAGATAAGAAGACCAGCTATCAAAGAGAAAGACCAGTTTCTTTTTTTTAACCTGATAACAAAACAACTTACCCAAAGTCAAGTTTAATGTGCTCTTTTCTTCTATCTCCTATTGTCCTAGTTTAAATGATATGTAATGATTGCCTTATGATGACGTCATGTGTGCTCTCTCTCCCTCGTGCACCTTGCCGTGTGTGTGGATGTGTCATACCGCCGCTATATAAGTGTAATATGTGATCTTTCATTCATTGACAATGGAATAATCTCTCAACCCTATGCGAGTATATAGTAACCCACTGAAATAAATGAGGGACCGCATTATCTCTTTGAGTCCGGCTGAGTTATATCCACTTTTGTTCCTGAGGAAACCGTGAGAATCTATAACCCGATTCTTACAAATGTCACAGCATACATGTCCCTCTGAGATAATCTAAACACCTAGGCTCATAACTTTCTACATACCACCAAATGTAACTACTTACTACCAAATCCTGGTGGGAAACCATGCTACATCCTTCGACCCAGGCTAAGGTCTCTCCCAGGGTCTCTCCCAAGGTCTCCACCCTTTACCCCTCTAACTACATCCATCATCCCACTTCACCATTGATTTCATTCCAGACTTGCCCTCCTCTCAATTCCAAACTACCATAATACTCTTCCTTCCTTACCTACAGCATTCTGAAATAGCTGTACTGTTATGTCAATGCATTTTCAGATACTTCAGTATCCCAGAGGACATTTGGGTCATGCAGGGAGCCACAATTCATGCCTCAACTTTGGTGAGCATTTATGAAGGATACCCCTAACCCTAGGGGTATCTGTAAATTTGACCTCCGGTTACCACTTGCAAGAAATTGGACCTAATCACAAAATGAGAGACCTACTCAAGAGATTGCTTGTTTCCTTCCTATCTTTTGCAATGATCACCCAGAAGAGTGGTCACATTTCTTCTCAATGATGATTATGCCCAAAATTGCTTCCGTCACTCAACAACAAGGCGCAGGCCATTCTGGTTCATACTTGGTTACCAGCCACTCCACTTACCCTTGAACGCCACACCCACATAAGCACCAGTTATTAATGTGTTGTATGCAAAAAGCAAGGGAGCATTGGAGAAGGTACATAGGCAGTTAAATAAAGTGGTAAAACAAAAGGAATTTGCTGAGAGATACCACTCTTTGGCTCCCATCGCACCAGATGACCAGGTATGGCTTTAGAACATGTATGTCAAATCTTATCCAGAAAGGGCCAGAGTGTGAGCAGGTTCTCATTCCAACCAAGCAGAAACCACATATGATAGTCTATTGAAAGCCAAGATCAACTGATTAAACAGGTGGAATCAGGTGTGGATCCTGCATGATTGGACTGAAACCCTGCACATACACTGGTCCTTTGCGAATAAGATTGGACACCCCTGCTTTAGACCATTTAGGACTTGTAGAAACTTCTTGCCTTTGTCTCATACAAAATAATCTACCACTTCAATTAAGAAACCTATAAACTATAATTGCTACATCAATATCACATATCCCCGGATTCCATATCCCCCACCAACTCTTTCTCTACCACCACCAGCATACTCATACATTCATTCTTGACCCACCAAGGGCAGCTCCAGTACCTGTGACAATTTCAAGCTGTGGTTTTCTGCCTATAGCCTGCTTATCATTTACTACTTTATCCTTGTCTAGTTTGTGCCCATTTTTCAGATAGCCTGTCTCTCCGTATTGTCTAGCCCTTTTGTTTGTCTGCCTGATTTTTAAATAGAACCATAAACCTCCAGCTGCATCCATCTCTCCACCTTCATGATACCATGTACCTTAATATCTGGTGACTATACGTGCTTGGTAGGGATGCATCGCAGAATAGCATACATACACTAATTCACACAGGTGGTAGGAAACTAGAGTACCTGAAGGGATAGAAGAACATGCGAAACATTACTATCTACCTATTTAAGCTTAGATAGTAAACAAACTGTAAAATAAAATGCTACCTAAATTCAGATGCACTTAACAATCTAATAATTTAATGTACTTATTTAGGACATTTTTTCCTAATTAAGCCTTGCTGCTTCAATCTGAAATGTGCAACATCTATTGCCTTACTGCAATTTAAATTAGTAAGGTTTACTCCGTAATGTGAGCAATAATCATTTAGTAAAATCATTGATATATGTGTGTTAATAAGGCTGACCAGTGAGTGATAATTTGCGACCATTTGCTTTATTTCAAGCAAAGAAAATAAAAAGCATTAGTGATGAGTGACTGGATCAGAGTAAAGTCTTTTAAAGCTGTCAGGGCAGTATAAGTGAACAAGATGTAATCCATTGGCACAGCAAAGGCAAATGCATAAATCATGATGTCAGCTCAAATGGCTAGAGATTAGAACAAGCAGGTAAAAATGACCACTCAAGAGTTATTTAAGAGAGATGAGATGAAAAAGATCAAGGCTTTGATAAATGGGGCTTGATTGCAGTTCCAAATGATTGTAGAGCAATCAAGATTGTGAAAGGGGAGGGGAAATGTGCTTTTAAATATGTGAGAAAAAACATGATGAATCATTGTATTGCATTAACTTACACCAGACACAGCATGAGTAGAGACAGCATCCTGCATAAAATTCAGAAAGGTATCTTCTGTATTTAAAGATTAAAGCTCTAGAGTGATCTTGATCACTACTTTGATTTGATGCACACATCATGTTCATGTATTGCATTTCATGTAATGTTTTCATGACTGTAAAGCCCATTTTACTACAAGAGCATTTAGCATTGTGGCCCACATACTGTGAGATGTAGAGCATTCATTTCTGTGCATTTTTGCACAGTTTAAGTAAATATGTAAAAATGCCTGTAAATATTTTAAACATGCATTACCACTGTATGTGATTACATAAAGTTTACTACTACACTCTGTTGAGGTTAGATCTGACTAGACTGAAATATTGCCCATGTGCTGTTTAGATTATGGACATACACTACAAAATAGCATGAATATTGTTTGTTGTACAGTTTCTAGCTAGAAACCACAACTGCGCTGTTAAAAAAAGAAAAAAAACAACAACAAACAAAAAATGCTTATTTTTATTGTAAATTGCTGCCCAGCATGCTGCTATTGTCCAGTGTAAACTGACAACATGCCACTGCAGTCTGAATTTTTAATAATAATTTAATAATACTAATTATCTGACCGTTTTAATTATAACTTAATATTCCATAAATGACATTTATATATATAGTACTAATGGTTGGTTAAAAATTTCTGACCCCAGCCGCATCTCAGTTGACCCCATAGGTTCGCGACTCCAAGATTGAGAACCTATGTCATACACCAAATTTTACATCTCTTGAAAGCAGGAGAAAACAATATAAGCAGGTAAATGGAAGCCCTGCTGCTGACTCATGCAGCCATGCTGTTACATGGCACAAGCAAAACGGTATTACAAGGGCAGGACAGCTGGTGAAATTAATTACACAGCAGAAGGTTTGACCTTACTCCCTTTAAATGACTCTACCATGAGCTGTTGCTCACACTCACATGCAGGTCTGTCTTGGTCAGTGGACTTTGCTGAATGGGAAATTGAAACTATGAATAATGCACTCCATCTTCATTAGGCGGTGCTGTCAGTCTTGATGTGGTTGCCAAGCTGGCTCAAAAAATCTATCTATCTATCTATCTATCTATCTATCTATCTATCTATCTATCTATCTATCTATCTATCTATCCATCCATCCATCCATCCATCCATCCATCCAGGCTTTTGGATAAGAGGAAGTCAGTAAGTGTCATTGGCTTCACCTTCAGAGATAAGTGTACTTCATCACAGAAGTAGCTTAGAGATTGAGTGCCCTTCAAATGACAACTTGATCCGTTTTCATCCGGTATGGATTTCATTTAGTGCCGTTTGACTGCACACCTGGTGCACGCTCTCTCAGTGTAACTGACCTCAGTGCATTTCATTGCAACCAGAAGGAAAAGGTGTAAGAGATAGATAGATAGATAGACAGTGGTCCACTTGTAATACTGACTCAGTTAATACACAATTAATCCTTTGATACACTCCTAACATGTTATCCCCTGTTGTGTGTTATCTTCCCTACTGCTATCCAATAGGAACACACTGTTTTGATCCTATATAAGATAAGAATGATGGATAAGCCTTTTGGATAAAATTAAATAAAAACACATTTTATTTGTGGGCTCACGGTCTTTTGGACAATAGAGTATATCTCATTGCAGTTATAGCAGGTCAGAGATACATTTCATTGATCACAAGGAGGTCATTATGCATGAATAAGCTGAATGTGCTCTTTAAATGCTTTCTGTAGCTGGATGCTGCATGATTATGGCTCCCCAGAGCTGTAGCACTTGGCTGAACTGCTTCCATTTACTCATGATAACTTCATTTTAACTATAATATTCAGGTAAAAATGGGTCATTTTAAATGTTCCCTAAAAGTGCATGATTTATTCAGTGTGAAACATTATGTGCTCAGTTCTTATTTAATCAAATAAATTGGAACAATACTTTTAAAAATCATAGTACATATTACATATTTACTATGTTCTGGTCATTTTGACCTAGGTGTAAAAAGACCATTTCACAGAATGGCTATGTCAAGCTGAACCATGCTTCTCAATGAGCACTGGATGGGAGGAATGTGGGAGAAAGGCGGAACATTCTTTCTGATTCTCTCATTATGAGTTAGAAGGTTTGACATGCAAATTCAACTCAATTCCACTTTTTTCCCTATAGCACTTTTTACAACAGATATTTTCACAAAGCAGCTTTACACAAATCCTGGTAGATCCCTAACAAGCAAGCCAGACATGACAGTAGCAAAACTTTCTGAGATGCCATAAGAAACCAGACTCAAAAAAGGGGATCCATCCTCTATCCTCTGGGCTATTATTCATTACAAGTGAGTTCCAACCGCAAATAGCTCCAAGATGAAGAAGCAGGAGTTGTGAAACACCAGTATCGTTTCAGGCAGGTCTGGAGGGCAAGACAAACCAATGCAGGAGAAGTCCATCAGGACCTTACACCAGCATCACTTCAGACTACAAGAGTACCTGTACAGCTTGTAGCGGTTCTAGCAATGACAGCATGACTGAAAGGGAGAGCCAGAATGTAACCGAGGCATGAGGGCAGCTTGGGACAAGAACATCAACAAACCTGAGTGAAGGCATGAAAGAGCTAGGACCTACCAAATCTCTATTCTCCTGAATCCCCATATCTTCACCTTTGTAAGGAAATACCTGACTAAGCAAGTAAGTTTACTACCTAGACTTAAATTTAAGACTGTGTCTAAGTTCCAAATGTTCCAAATGTTCCAAACACTATTCCATAGTTGGCAGATAGTCTGGGAAAACTTCTGGTCTCTGCTGTAATTTTCATCATTCTAAGTATCACTTAAGAACCCTACTTTTGATTAAAGCAAGTGTGGTGAAACCACCTTTGAAGGGCCAGATCATTATTAGTCAGTAGCGCTATTTTATAACAAATGTAAAATTTAACTGGTAGCCAATAGAATGTCAGTAAAATAAGGGCACAATATAGTCAAGCTTTCTGGTTCTGTTGTATAGGCAGCTAATAAAACATCCAGAAAACAGGACAGAGAAGTAGTCTAGGGTATCAACTAGTTTTTTGCCATCATGTAACATATACATATAAGATTATATTTCAACATTACATTATATTTCTTACCAAAGCATGTTTCTGATATATATATATATATAAAGGCTTTCCCAATAATATTTTCTCAGTGAGCATCAAATGAGCGACGCTTCAGATATTATGATATAAAAAGAAAGCTCTCTCTTGCAGCCCAGATAAAAGCACTGTGGTATTGTTCAAATTGACTAGGAGGAAGTTACTCAGCGTCCAGTGTTTGATGTCCTTTACACCTTCCCCTCCCTTATTAAAATTATATCTATCATCTGGTTTGCCTGATTTTAACATGCAGGTGAGAGAGAGTACTGGTGATTGGGATGAGTTTTATACTGTGCAATCCAAAAATCGTAGTCAGAGTGGCAGTAAGAGGACAGGCAGACAGGGCAATTATAGGCATAACCATAAATGTACAAGCACAGGTCATAACTAAGAGACACTAACATGGAAACAACAGGCTTAGATAATGATTAGATAATGATTTATCCGATTCAAGTGACACAAGGCATCTGGATTTTTTTTTTTTTTTTGGCAATATTATTTATACCAACATAGCAAGACATTAATGATATAATTATTTACCATAAATACCATGGTTATTTACCAGGAATACCATGAACATATAACCACACTACCTCTTGTTTGAATCAACTCTCATTGCCATGGTGCTATTGTTTGAGATTTTTCCTCTGCTGTGTAAAATCCTCAGCATGTCTATTGTTTTTTTTATCTGGCATGCTTGTCATGTGAGATATATATATGACAACATGACAACTCTCTCTCTCTCCAGCATGATAACAATTCAATGAGACTGTGAAGAACAGTGACACCCAGAGAATATAAAAAAGCAAATTACAGGACAGGTGAGTACAACTGGTAACAGGCCAAAGGGACAGGGCAGAGACAGCGCTAGAACAGAAAAAAGGCAGTAAACAAAACATCAAAAAAAAATGCAACATGCACTATGAGGGGCATTTTGAATTCGTGACAAAAACTATATGTAAGCACAAAAAAATGCATGTCTATATATATATATATACATGATACATGATGATGGCACTTCATGGTAAAGCACTCTGAAATAGTTCATTAATGTCAAGATATATTGATATAAATACTATATCATGTGTCACTTGAATTAGGCACACAAGTTTTTTTTTTTTAAGCCCTTTCTACACATTTGCCTACAGAACTCGTTCAAGGATCTATGAATATGAAAGCTGAAAATACCCCTGGTCCGCCTGCTCTGCTTCTGCTTGGACATTTCTGAACTTGTGACTTAATTTCTGCTGCCGTCGATGGTCCAACATGGATACTCTAGAGCTTTTCACTTCCTAAAGCATATTTATGCTGAAGCTCATCCTTGCTTCAGTGGATACACCTGGACACTTTAGATTTGTACCCAGTGGCTGCTGCTGCTGTAATCATAGGACAGGACTCTTATTCACAATCTGCTCATACTGGACATCCTTTCAACAAACACTCAGTGCTGTTTGTCTTTACACTTCTATACCTTCTATACCTTCTATACTGTTGTCAGGTTCCTCTCAGGGTTTTTTATTAAAAGTGCCATGCAAATAAAATTGATTGAAATTGAATTGAAATGGCTTAAAATGTCCACTTGACATTTCAGGTTCACAGTTATCACTGCACAGTTACATGACATTTCATCGTGCCCTTGTTAAAATAAGTAAACTGTAAGCAGATCTTGTGGTGTACTGAAAATCCTCATATTGGTTAACATAAAAGGAATTGATGAGTGTGTGTGTAAAGGAGTAAATAACAAAGCCTTTATATTTTAACTCCTAGATGAGAAAAAAACATAAGGAGCAAGTGTCATGTGATTTTTGACAGTCAATTGTTTCACTACACTGGATCTGTCACAGTATCTGTCTCACTGCTGCATCTAAGAAATGGCTCTTCATGCACTAAGAGGACTGAAAGAAACACACTGAAAAGGTGATACCAAAGTAAATACGTGGCCTAAGTGAAAAAAAAAGAAAAAAACCCACACACATTCTGTATATCTCATTAGACTTTATAAGAGTGTGTGGCTGCATTTCCTCAGTTAACTACAAAACATTAAATGCAAATAAATGAGTCCTATTAGAAAAGTACTACTTCTGTTATATCATTCATTTTCAGGTTGTTAAGTGTTTTTGATCCATGTTTTCATACAGTAGTTTAATTTAAATTATGGAGCGATTATCAACTTGATAGCTGTCTCTAGAAATTGGAAACAATACAATAAAATACGACTAAATTGGTATTTTTTATAGCACCATATAAAGTGCAGTCACATTCACAGTTTCAGAAATAAAAGAAGTAACTACCATACAGCTTTTCCTTAAGGCTCGTATACATTTGATAGCTCTGGTTTTACAGTGTGTGATGGTGGGCACACTGCTGACACCTATATTTAATATATTCGGTGTCATTAAAGGGCAAGTTGTGGATATACAGTGTAAGCGTAACAGGAGCGATGTACAGGTGTACAGTAATGATGTTCTAGTCACCCCTTTGCTCTTCAGGATTTAAAAATACTTTCACTTAGGGCTGTGACAGTATATAACAGTCATCTCATCAATATTCAAGGACATAACAAAAACAGCGCTTGAAATCCGGTAAAGGTTCTATAATGCCCTGAATATTGTAAAGAGCTCACCATTGGTCTTTTGAACGAAACAATGTTCTAGCACTTTTAGTCATTGAGTAACACTGCTGCTGCAGTGCCATAAAGCATTTAATGTCGTCCTTCATGAAAACAGAAAAATAAGAAACTGCAATATAATTATAACCTCAATATTGAGTTTTACATTTATCCTTCCATGTGCACTCCATGTACACAAAATTTTTTTGATGTCCTCAGTAATATAGACAATGTTTTTTCTTTCAGATTCATATACACAATAAAACTGTGAAATGTGAAATTCAGTATGTAGAAGAGTCCAGAATGAGTGAGACCTAAAATGATGTTCTAATATCTTTAATACCGCGAATGTCAGAAAGCAGAGACAAAATCTCAAAGTAGACCCCACAAAGTGGAAGTGTGGGAAGTCCTGAGAGGGCTGAACATCACCACTCAAAAGACCACAGTCTATGAATTAAATTAAATTCTTTCTTTTTTCTTTCTTTCAAAGAAGATTTTGTGATAAGTAGAAGTGTAAAGAGGAAAAAATAGTGAAGAAAAAATAAAGGAGAAAAGATAGAAAGAAGAAAGATAGAGGAAGAACACAAAACAATAGGTGAGAGAGAGAGAGAGAGGGAGAGAGAGAAAGAGAGAGAAATGAAATGAAATTCACGCTAGAGGGTTCTCAGCAGTGACAGGGGCATTTGGCGTCCACTAGGGCCATAACAGGGATTCATTAAGTTGGGCTGGTGGTGTCTTGCCTTCGCTGGCACCCTCTGTGAATTGGAAAAAGAGAGAAACAGATAGTCGCCATTCCTTGTGTGTGAATGTGAGGCCTTTTAATTCCTCTTCGGAGCATCCTCATCAGTGTGAGCCAGCAGTATGTGCTTAGATGGCCCTATGAGTGAGGTCCAATTGGGATTTCCAACTGTGTTTCAGCAACTTGTTGTACTAGCACCACTCTGATTATTTCTCCTAAGGCCAGTGTGTGGGCCTGCCACTACAGAAGAAATTATTGGAGTATTCCAGTTTGCTCATTTCCTTACCAAGCACCAGTAGCAAAGTCGTCACCTGATGTCATATGGAAAGCCTATAAAAGGTATCCAGTACATCATGTTTTCCTTGCTCTCATTTTTCTTTTGTCAAGTGGCTGAGTAAATTGATTCAAGATGCTGAGTACAGTGTGCTCATCCACTGATTTTTGCTAATCATGTTATTGTTAAATCTACACCATCAGAGTGCACTGATGCGCACAATGGTGATGGCAGTTCTATTTTCACCATGATTTACTGTGTTCCTGTATAGGACATGTTGCCTGTTGTTTGAGCTGGCATGTAACAGCATGGGTGCTGTGGATGTAGAAGGACTAATCTTATAACTAACAAATCCATAAACTCAGGACTTCAGTGAATAGTTGAAACTTTTCAACTTTCCCAACCTCTTGTGTATTTCAGGGTAGGATGGTGAGTTGTTTGGTCTGCCAAGTTATGATAGAGTTGGATGATGGACAAATTGGGACCTTTTTTGACAGGCACTTACAGATACTTGCACTAACTGCAGCGTAATGCTTTTTATCACCTGTGCTGATGCAATGAGGCATGATGCAAGCAACAGATATAGCTTCAGAGCATGCTGGAAAGAAAAATAAGCTTTTTTTCTGCTAGGTTTTCACTGAAGAGGAAGAGTGAGCACCTTTCCTGCCTCGGAATGCAGATTAGAGGAGCTGGCAGTAGACAAGGGCCAAATGCAAAAACTGTTAGTGGCTATACAATAATGCATTTAAGTGCAAATCCTGGGGAAGTTTAAAAGCCTACAGCTGCCTCGCATACAGAGAAAGACCCAGTTCACCTTTCAGTAACTGTGTCTCATTATCTAAGTTTGAGGCCCAATTTGGCATAGAGTGATTATAGCCTGAAACCGGAGTATGGCCCACAGGAGTGTGGCCCAGCAGCAGCAGTGAATGTGTTGCAGATTGATATTAAGGTTGTGAAAGTAAAGCTGGACTGTCTACTCAACATAGCTGAACGAATATTTATCTCGGGCTGCAGTTGCCACAAGCACCTTTGTACTTGCTAAAACTGTGATGAATTTACTGGTTGCACATTTGCACTATTTGTCCATATAGTACACAATAATAGAAGGGATTTATTTATAATTGCACTATCTGTTGCACCCAGATGAGGATGGGTTCCCTTTTGAGCCTGGTTCCTCTCAAGGTTTCTTCCTCACATTGTCTCAGGTAGTTTTTCCTTGCCACTATGCAAATAAAATTTAATTGAATTGAATGCCTAACACAACTCTTTTACCAACGTGGTACAGTCACTCAAGCAAGTGACTCGACTGTCCCGCAATGTATTAACTGCACTGTGCACTGTCAAAAGCACACTGAAGCTGCAATCTGAGAAAAAGGCACACATACTTACCACAATTGCAGATGCATAAGGTTGTGATTAATGCCTTCAATAATGGTCTGTTGAAGCCGTGTGTGTAATCCATGCAGTCAAATGTAACGACACTGACATTACGATTCGTAAAGTGTCTGATGATATGGTGAATGTGGGTTGTATCCTTAACATGCGGCACAGTTGCTAATGATATAATGCCCAGAAGCACAGCCTAATCATGCAGCCCAGCAGTACTATTGCATGTATAGAGACCAAATGAACCCAAACAATACTGAAAGGACATGGCAGTGTCCAAATTAGATTTGTCCACCTCAGTGACTCACCCTAAAAACCTGTTTGCAACCAAAACATATTTAACCTCATACTATTCCTGCAAAATTGGGTTTCAGAAACAACACAACAGTGGATGGATGGAGTTTTTTAATCAGTTTTCCCCATAGCACCACATAAGACAAAGCTGTATTCCCAACAATAAAATAAACAACTGTGATTCAGCTTGAAAACCTCATGTTCGGTCCATTTAAAGTGCGTTTGAACCACAATTGCTGTGACTTTCATGCAATTTTCTGTTTTTCTCCCTCCAGATTCTTTGATGTGTCTCTAAAATCCTGGCCATGAAACGCTTAGGGACTTGGCTTGAAGGCTTTAGAATATTTTAGTCATACGTATAGTAGTCATTTTCATCTATCATGAATTATCTATTTATGTCTTTTCTCCTGATCTTTGTTATGAGTATATTGCTCCTTGGTAAATGCATCAGTCAAGGAAACTGAACAGTGTAACATATCATCTAATCAGCTTTAACTACAAAAAATAATACTGTTCATTGTGCACTACAATGCTCCTGTGAAATGTCTCAAGGAGAAGCTTTTATGTAAGATAGGATTTGTTTATCTTGTGTTGGTGGATATTTTAGCTTTGCTTTGCTGACAGGGACACAGCAGTGCTGCTCTTTCTGGGAGTTTTATTCATAGGTTGTCATTTGTTGTTGCTGTCAAATTCTTTGGGATTAGATTATATAACACATGTACTAAAAATATTTCAAAATATATCAGAAATGTTGGTAACACTTTATTTGGATATTACACTGTAGATGCACATTAGACAATCAATAAAGCATCTATAGACTGGCTTTATCCTGTCAATCAACTAATTCTAAACAACTCATCAATAGTTCATGGTTGTCGTTTAGATTCTTTCTTTTCTGTTTTCCAGTCTTACCTCAGGTTTATTTTCTGGTTCATTTTGACCCCTGACTATTTATGACCCTTTGTCCACAATAACAATTGATAAAGCGACAGGTGCCCTGTATATGTTTGGGACACAGTGCCACAATTCCAGCATCAATGACACGTGACTTATAAGTGAGATTTTTAAATATTTTTAAATATAGTTCCCTGATGTTTTACAAATTTTCTACACTGACAACTTCCTGAGAAAGTAACTGTGCTTTCCTGGTTTAATTTCAACAATTAATATACAAAAGTAATGTGTTCAATATAGTAGAATATATACAACTTTATTACCACCATATACACACGGCATACATTTTATACATTCAATCTGCAATATTTTAAACTGTGTTGTTTTGAACTCCACAGGAAACAGAAACATCTATGATAGC
Source organism: Pangasius sanitwongsei (assembly GCA_037576675.1). Classification (NCBI taxonomy): domain Eukaryota; kingdom Metazoa; phylum Chordata; class Actinopteri; order Siluriformes; family Pangasiidae; genus Pangasius; species Pangasius sanitwongsei. The sequence goes on from CM075024.1 coordinate 13,091,705, forward strand.
GGTAAATGGTTGACAAACTACCTGAGGTCATTTTCTCTAATAAGAGAGCTTGGACAAAGAACTGACGGAGCTTCCCTCTTGTCATTAAAACACAGGGGACAGATGTTCACAAAAAACAACATGGACACCATTTTGATGTTCTGTTACTTGCACGACTCAAGAACAATTGCTCTAAATCCAATTTCTCTAACCAATGACTTTTTTATTTTATTTCACCAACGAGTGATCTTCAGTTTTGTGATGAAATTCTGAATTTCTGGCTTCCTACATTACCCACAATGCTGTTTGAGTACCTGCTGATAGTGGCACAGTGGAAATTAGCCTACATTAGCCTACATAAAGAGACTGATGCAGCAGTGCTTTAGTATTTGAGTCTGTCCAGCTCTATTACTTCCTCATCTGTACAATCTGCCTCAGAGAGATGAGATTCTAAAGCTACAACTTTAATGTTAATACCATCGTCAAATCCATTGTGCCTGTCATCTCATAGAGCACTAACTAGAAGAGCCGAGCCTCAACCGTAATTCAGTTCAATGATTCAATATGGTGCTTTTAGTATATATAGTTGCGCTTCGTAAGTATACAGTTACTGACTGTAGCCCATCTGTTGCATAATTGCCAGCACCTCCACACCCTGTCTATCAATGGAAAGATACCTTTTAGCAGGAGCAGTGCTAAAAATATTACTAAGTTTCATATTCCTGGCATATTCCTGGATATATTCAGTATATAAATGAAAATCATCCCTCAAATCCACTTGATCTGCCATTACTCATTCTGAAACAGCACAACACATCTGAACCTTCAGTGCCGTCCTGTGGCCATTTTTATACACTGTTTATACACCAATGGGGGGAGGGGGGGGGGGCAATTGAATTAAATGAGATAAGTCCTCATTGCACAGATAGAATGCATGCAGTTCGCACTGTGACAACAACACACACTTCCTCATTAAGAGTGTTCCATTATCTCATTACTATGTAGTACACTTTTCATAGTGTTTTATCATGACCTTTTCCCCCTGCTTTAAAATTTGATCCATACACAGTGACAGTCGTTAAATTGTGGCGCATGGCAACTGTTAAAAGGTTAAAAAGACTGGAGAGAAGAGGAATGAGTGTGAGTCGCACTGGAGCAGAATGAGTGTAAGTCGTTTATCATGCTAATCTAAACGCCCACTTATCATCGGACCTTATATAAATCACTGTCATATCTTGCATGAGTCCTCATTATGCACAGGGTGCTCTAAAAATCACAGCTCAGCAGTGAAAAAAATGAGATGTGCACTTCACCCCAAAATGTCATCAAGGATTTTACCCTTGTCATCCAATTTTGTATGGGTTTAGTGGGGCTGGGGCATATCTTGGATGCTGTTGGCTGCTGTGGAAATGAAGCCTCTTGATACAACCTACCCTAGTTTCCTGTTTAAAAGGGAAATATGTCAAGACACAGAATCAATTCACAAGCTTTAAGCCATTTTTATGGGCACCATAAAATATCTGGAGGGTTAAATGACACTCTAACAATAGGATAGTGTCTTTAAAGTTCCAACTCTTGGTGAGCTGCAATAACCAGCATATTAGCCATTGAGATTCACCTCGGCCTAGTATTTAAGACTCGGATTCTTGGTTTGTCTCAGTAGTAGAGCTCAGATTATTGTTTAATCCTACTGTCTAGGTTTCTGACTCTTGTTTTTTCTTAGTGTTTAAGGCTCTGTCTCTTGATTAGTCCTACTGTTTAGGGCTCTGACTTTTGGTTATTGCCAGCTGTTAGGTCTCTGAATAATGATTAGTCCTAAAACTTATGGCTCTGAATCCTGGTTAGTCCTAGTGGTTACAACTCTGACTCTTGGTTAGTCCAACTGTTTAGGGCTCTGACTTTTGGTTAGTTCTAGCTGTTAGGGGTCTGAATAATGGTTTCTCCTACTGTTTATGGCTCTGACTTTGCTTAGTCCTAGTGTTCAGATCTCTAACTGTTGTTAGTTCGAGTGTTTAGGGCTCTATCTCTTGGTTAGTCCTAGCATTTTGGTCTTTGACTCTTGGTTAGTCCTATTGTTTAGGGCTCTGACTTTTGGTTGTTCCCAGTTGTTTAGGCTGTGAATCATGGTTACTTCTACTGTTTATGGTTCTGACTCTTGGTCAGTCCTGGTGTTTATGGCTCTAACTCTTGGTTAGTACTGGTGTTTAAGGCTCTGACTCTTGGTTAGTACTACTCTTTTGGGCTCTGACCTTTGGTTAGTCCCAGTTGTTAAGGCTCTAAATAATCATTACTCCAAATGTTTATGGCTATGACTCTTGTTTAGTCCTAGTGTTTAAGGCTTTGACTCTTAGTATGTCCTACTCTTTAGGGTTCTGAGTTTTGATTATTGTCAGTCGTTAGGGCTCTGAATCATGGTTACTCCTACTGTTTAAAGCTCTGAAACTTGGTTATTCCTAGTGCTTACTGCTCTAACTCTTGGTTAATTCTACCGTTGAGTGCTCTATCTCTTGGTTAGTCCCACTATTTATGGCTCTGAATCTTGGTTAGTGTAAGTATTAGGGTTCTGACTCTTGGTCAGTCCTAGTGTTTATGTCTCTGAATTTTGGTTAATCCTACTATTTATGGCTCTGAATCTTGGTTAGTCATAGTGCTTACTGCACTATCTCTTGGTTAGTCCTAGTGTTCAGGGCTCTGACTCTGACTTGGTTTGGTCCTAGTATTTAGACTGCTTATTATTGGTCTCTCATAGTGTTAGGTTCTCTGATTCTTGGTTAGTCCTAGTGTTCAGATCACTTATTCTTGGTTTCTCTGCATAACATACAACGCTGAGTAATGTCTAATTAGAATATGAGTTTGCAGAGACAAACAGATAGAAATGGAGGATGTAGTTATTGATTTAATGTTTTAAAGTTTTAATATCCCTCTGGAAGAAGTCAGAGGGTAAATCAGAGTACTATATCACTATATTACTTCAGGTTTTGGAGGGAAACATTACCTTGAATACTTATGATATAAAATCTTTTTGCTTTCCTTCTATTTCTTTCCACAATATATAGATATGTGTTGTTAATAATAATAATAATAATAATAATAATATCATCACCACTCATAGGACAAGCCTATGCTTATAAATCAACTTTGAATACAGGACACATTGTAGTACTTGACCAGAATAAGAATAAGTAAAATAAGCTCAGTGAAAATAAACAGAGATGAATAAAACACAACCTTAGAAGGCACAGTAAAGAGAATAACACCACAACGGGAGCATTCTGAAGCCTTTCAGCATCAATAAACTCCGACTTCTACCGCAAACAAGCCATTAAGCTTCCCATCACTATTGGAAAAGAGATCTGAATCCGCCACAAGCTCAGGATGTTCCCTTTTGCACAGAAAAACAGGGATAATGAGTGTGTGTGTGTGTGTGTGTATGTGTCTTTCATGCTCTTCGCTTTGTCCTAGCACTCCCTCAGATCAGTGAAGCTTTGCCAAAGGCACCAAAACAATATTTTCATTTGTGAGTCTTGAAAAAAAACAGAATCAGTTGCTTTTTGGTGATCAAAAAGAACTGCCTTATACTTTATGTTTTAAATCACTCATTATTCAATATGTAATGTACTACTTTTAAAATCCATAATTTTTTAAAAAAATTTCCCAAAGCACAGTGGATACTCACTTACAATCATGAAGTTCCACAATGCAACCCAACAGGTGCTGCATTGTGGAGACATACCGTAACCACTGAGAACAGTATGTAGCCTATACCTGTAACATGAAAAACGTGTGTGGTTTGACACTCGAATGTTGATTATCAGTTTTTGTGGTGTTTGTGTACCCTATTTATTGAGTAGGTTGTGTTGTTTGGGGTGGACTGATGATGGAGAGAGTAATATTTTTTATATAGGGTTAAAAAAAACCCTATAAAGTCAGCTTCAGAATTATTGGCATGCTTGATAAAAATGGGTGTTTACCAAGTTACTTTAATAGAAGCACCTGTACACCTGCACATTCATACAATTATGCAGTCAGCCAATGTGGCAGCAGCGCAATTCATAACATGAAGCAGATACAGATCAAGAGCCAGATCACATCAAACACCAGAATGGGGATTTTGACCGTGACATGGATGTTGATGGGCTGGTTTGAGTATTTCAGACACTGCTGATCTCAGACTCAGTATGATGCAAAAATTACAGTGAGCCTTGCAACTTAAATAAGCACTCTTTACAACTGTGGTGTACAGAAAAGCATCTCAGAATGCACAAGGCACTGAACCTTGAGGCGGTTGGACTACAACAGCAGAAGAACACATCGGGTTCTATCCTATTAGCCAACAACAGGAATCTGAGGCTATAGTGGGCACAGACTCACCAAAATAGAAGCCATCCTGTCAGCTTGAACCAGTTTGGCCATTCTTCTCTGACCTCTCTCATTAACAAGGTGTTTCTGCCTGCAGAACTGCTGCTCACTAGGTGTTTTTTGTTTTTCACACATTATGTGTATACTCAAGAGACTGTTGGGTGTGGAAATCTCAGGAAAATAGCATTTTTAAAAAATATTCTGAAATGAATTTAAATTGGTACCACTTTGCCACCATAAAAGCTTTGAGAATACATAAAAAGGAATCTGAGAGCACTCAATACAGAATCTCTCAGGATCCTCCAGGGTCCTAGGTCTTCTCTTTTGGCCACGCCAGAACTTTAGTTCTGTGTTCACCGAACCATTTTTGCACCACTGAACCATTCTGGTGAAGCATCAAATCATGACACAGTTGTAACTTCTTGTCTCTCTTACTTCACGGAGTCCATAATGCCATGTATATTATTAAGGTTCTTGGGGACTTTGGAGGAAAAAGAATTCTTCATGATCACAGATCCTACACCTGAACAGTGGGGATGTCTGTGGTTAAAACACACATACACACACACACACACACACACATGCACAAATAGACTGGGCAACAAAGCAACAGGAATATCCATCAGCCTCATGGAGAGAACCATGCCGGTGCTGGTGTCAGAACTCTGAGGAGTCACAGTAGGAGGTGAAGTCAATCTAAAAAACACACCTTAAAGAAATCTAATAACAAGATCACAAAGTGGAGCTGAAACCAACAAAGGGGATTTTTCGAAGATATAGAATTAAGCATTATGGTTCATTGGAGCTCATTAAAATAATAATTTTTATCATCAAAATATTTAAATAAATGAATAGTCTACAGTATATATTAAATGCATTTATAGTGCATAAGTACATATAAATGTAGTACACAGATTAATGATTTTAGTAAAGACTGTATATATATATATATATATATATATATATATATATATATATATACACACATATATATAT